>JAODUO010000016.1:127500-140000 GCA_025642075.2 Ridgeia piscesae | reverse complement strand
TATCAAAAAAGAACTCCTGCAGTTTCATTCATCTAGTTCGTTTTCGCTTTCATTTTCATGATCAAGTTTCAGTTGTGGAAGACAACTGCGAGATAATATAATTCATGTATTTCCCAATACTCCTGGGAGACGACACAACTAGACACGCCGTATGTAGCGTTCTTTCGGCTGCTGTGACGGGCGTTTGCAGAGCGTTTTTCGTTTTTACAAACTTCGACTAGTTTCAAATCGACGGAGGAACAAAACAAACAAAACATATATATTTTAAAAATCAAATCAAATTACTGTAGTTATTTGCAATCAATACAAATTAAATTAAGGCAAATAACATATAATAACGTAAACACAACTAGAGAAGAATATTAGTCTATGTTTTATTCCTCAGTTGCACAGAAAAAAACGTGACACTTAAAGTGGTGCTACCTGTAGAGTTCAAGTAGAGTTCAAGTAAACCCACTTGCTGGTGGAACAACTTGAATGTCTTAAACTTATCGAAAATGCAAAAGTGCGTTGCTCTACCTCAAGGGACTAAATGTGTGTGTAAGAAGACTGTTTTTGTGAAATGCAGCTAAACAACGGGCACTCACTCGTATGACGCAAGGCACGAACACTAACTCGCATGACGCAAGGCACGGACACTCACTCGTATGATGCAAGGCACGAACACTAACTCGTATGATGCAAGGCACGAACACTAACTCGCATGACGCAAGGCACGAACACTAACTCGCATGACGCAAGGCACGGACACTCACTCGTATGACGCAAGGCACGAACACTAACTCGCATGACGCAAGGCACGGACACTCACTCGTATGATGCAAGGCACGAACACTAACTCGTATGATGCAAGGCACGAACACTAACTCGCATGACGCAAGGCACGAACACTAACTCGCATGACGCAAGGCACGGACACTAACTCGTATGATGCAAGGCACGGACACTCACTCGTATGACGCAAGGCACGAACACTAACTCGTATGATGCAAGGCACGGACACTAACTCGCATGACGCAAGGCACGGACACTAACTCGCATGACGCAAGGCACGGACACTAACTCGCATGACGCAAGGCACGGACACTAACTCGCATGACGCAAGGCACGAACACTAACTCGCATGACGCAAGGCACGGACACTCACTCGTATGACGCAAGGCACGGACACTAACTCGCATGACGCAAGGCACGGACACTAACTCGCATGATGCAAGGCACGGACACTAACTCGCATGACGCAAGGCACGAACACTAACTCGCATGACGCAAGGCACGGACACTAACTCGCATGACGCAAGGCACGGACACTAACTCGCATGACGCAAGGCACGAACACTAACTCGCATGACGCAAGGCACGGACACTCACTCGTATGATGCAAGGCACGAACACTAACTCGTATGACGCAAGGCACGAACACTAACTCGCATGACGCAAGGCACGGACACTAACTCGTATGACGCAAGGCACGGACACTCACTCGTATGACGCAAGGCACGGACACTAACTCGCATGACGCAAGGCACGGACACTAACTCATGACGCAAGGCACGGACACTAACTCGATGACGCAAGGCACGGACACTAACTCGCATGACGCAAGGCACGGACACTAACTCGCATGACGCAAGGCACGGACACTAACTCGTATGACGCAAGGCACGGACACTACTCGTATGAGCAAGGCACGGACACTAACTCGCATGACGCAAGGCACGGACACTAACTCGCATGACGCAAGGCACGACACTACTCGAACGCAGACCTAACTCGCATAGCAAGGCACGGACACTAACTCGCATGACGCAAGGCACGGACACTAACTCGCATGACGCAAGGCACGGACACTAACTCGCATGACGCAAGGCACGGACACTAACTCGCATGACGCAAGCACGGACACTAACTCGCATGACGCAAGGCACGGACACTAACTCGCATGACGCAAGGCACGGACACTAACTCGCATGACGCAAGGCACGGACACTAACTCGCATGACGCAAGGCACGGACACTAACTCGCATGACGCAAGGCACGGACACTAACTCGATGACGCAAGGCACGAACACTAACTCGCATGACGCAAGGCACGGACACTACTCGATGACGCAAGGCACGAACACTAACTCGCATGAGCAAGGCACGGACACTAACTCGCATGACGCAAGGCACGACACTAACTCGCATGACGCAAGGCACGGACACTACTCGATGACGCAAGGCACGGACACTAACTCGCATGACGCAAGGCACGGACACTCACTCGTATGATGCAAGGCACGGACACTAACTCGCATGACGCAAGGCACGGACACTAACTCGCATGACGCAAGGCACGGACACTAACTCGCATGACGCAAGGCACGGACACTAACTCGCATGACGCAAGGCACGGACACTCACTCGTATGACGCAAGGCACGGACACTAACTCGCATGACGCAAGGCACGGACACTAACTCGCATGACGCAAGGCACGGACACTAACTCGCATGACGCAAGGCACGGACACTAACTCGCATGACGCAAGGCACGGACACTAACTCGCATGACGCAAGGCACGGACACTAACTCGTATGACGCAAGGCACGGACACTAACTCGCATGACGCAAGGCACGGACACTAACTCGCATGACGCAAGGCACGGACACTAACTCGCATGACGCAAGGCACGGACACTAACTCGCATGACGCAAGGCACGGACACTAACTCGCATGGCACGGACACTACTCGTATGAGCAAGGCACGACACTAACTCGCATGACGCAAGGCACGGACACTAACTCGCATGACGCAAGGCACGGACACTAACTCGCATGACGCAAGGCACGGACACTAACTCGATGACGCAAGGCACGGACACTAACTCGCATGACGCAAGGCACGGACACTACTCGATGACGCAAGGCACGGACACTAACTCGATGACGCAAGGCACGAACACTAACTCGCATGACGCAAGGCACGAACACTAACTCGCATGACGCAAGGCACGGACACTAACTCGCATGACGCAAGGCACGGACACTAACTCGATGAGCAAGGCACGGACACTACTCGTATGACGCAAGGCACGAACACTAACTCGCATGACGCAAGGCACGAACACTAACTCGCATGACGCAAGGCACGGACACTACTCGTATGACGCAAGGCACGGACACTACTCGATGAGCAGGCACGGACACTAATCGCATGACGCAAGGCACGGACACTAACTCGCATGACGCAAGGCACGGACACTAACTCGCATGACGCAAGGCACGGACACTAACTCGCATGACGCAAGGCACGGACACTAACTCGCATGACGCAAGGCACGGACACTAACTCGCATGACGCAAGGCACGGACACTAACTCGCATGACGCAAGGCACGGACACTCACTCGTATGACGCAAGGCACGGACACTAACTCGCATGACGCAAGGCACGGACACTAACTCGCATGACGCAAGGCACGGACACTAACTCGTATGATGCAAGGCACGGACACTAACTCGCATGACGCAAGGCACGAACACTAACTCGCATGACGCAAGGCACGGACACTAACTCGATGACGCAAGGCACGGACACTAACTCGCATGACGCAAGGCACGAACACTAACTCGCATGACGCAAGGCACGGACACTAACTCGATGACGCAAGGCACGAACACTAACTCGCATGACGCAAGGCACGGACACTAACTCGCATGACGCAAGGCACGGACACTAACTCGTATGACGCAAGGCACGGACACTCACTCGTATGAGCAGGCACGACACTAATCGCATGACGCAAGGCACGGACACTAACTCGCATGACGCAAGGCACGGACACTAACTCGCATGACGCAAGGCACGAACACTAACTCGCATGACGCAAGGCACGGACACTCACTCGTATGACGCAAGGCACGGACACTAACTCGTATGATGCAAGGCACGGACACTACTCGCATGACGCAAGGCACGGACACTAACTCGCATGACGCAAGGCACGGACACTAACTCGCATGACGCAAGGCACGGACACTAACTCGCATGACGCAAGGCACGGACACTCACTCGTATGATGCAAGGCACGGACACTAACTCGCATGACGCAAGGCACGGACACTAACTCGCATGACGCAAGGCACGGACACTAACTCGCATGACGCAAGGCACGGACACTAACTCGCATGACGCAAGGCACGGACACTAACTCGCATGACGCAAGGCACGGACACTAACTCGCATGACGCAAGGCACGGACACTAACTCGCATGACGCAAGGCACGGACACTACTCGATGACGCAAGGCACGGACACTAACTCGCATGACGCAAGGCACGGACACTAACTCGCATGACGCAAGCACGGACACTAACTCGCATGACGCAAGGCACGGACACTAACTCGCATGACGCAAGGCACGGACACTAACTCGCATGACGCAAGGCACGGACACTAACTCGCATGACGCAAGGCACGAACACTAACTCGCATGACGCAAGGCACGGACACTAACTCGCATGACGCAAGACACGGACACTAATTCGCATGACGCAAGACACGGACACTAACTCGCATGACGCAAGGCACGGACACTAACTCGCATGACGCAAAGCACGGACACTAACTCGCATGACGCAAGGCACGGACACTAATCGCATGACGCAAGGCACGAACACTAACTCGCATGACGCAAGGCACGAACACTAACTCGCATGACGCAAGGCACGGACACTCACTCGTATGACGCAAGGCACGGACACTCACTCGTATGATGCACGGCACGGACACTAAGTCGCATGACGCAAGGGACGGACACTAACTCGCATGACGCTAGGCACGGACACTAACTCGCATGACGCAAGGCACGGACACTAACTCGCATGACGCAAGGCACGGACACTCACTCGTATGACGCAAGGCACGGACACTCACTCGATGAGCAGGCACGGACACTAATCGCATGACGCAAGCACGGACACTAACTCGATGAGCAAGGGACGGACACTAACTCGCATGACGCAGGCACGGACACTAACTCGCATGACGCAAGGCACGGACACTAACTCGCATGACGCAAGGGACGGACACTAACTCGCATGACGCAAGGCACGGACACTAACTCGCATGACGCAAGGCACGGACACTACTCGATGACGCAAGGCACGGACACTAACTCGCATGACGCAAGGCACGGACACTAACTCGCATGACGCAAGCACGGACACTAATTCGCATGACGCAAGCACGGACACTAACTCGCATGACGCAAGGCACGGACACTAACTCGCATGACGCAAGGCACGGACACTAACTCGTATGACGCTAGGCACGGACACTAACTCGCATGACGCAAGGCACGGACACTAACTCGCATGACGCAAGACACGGACACTAATTCGCATGACGCAAGACACGGACACTAACTCGCATGACGCAAGGCACGGACACTAACTCGCATGACGCAAAGCACGGACACTAACTCGCATGACGCAAGGCACGGACACTAACTCGCATGACGCAAAGCACGGACACTAACTCGCATGACGCAAGGCACGAACACTAACTCGCATGACGCAAGGCACGGACACTCACTCATATGACGCAAGGCACGGACACTCACTCGTATGATGCACGGCACGGACACTAAGTCGCATGACGCAAGGGACGGACACTAACTCGCATGACGCTAGGCACGGACACTAACTCGCATGACGCAAGGCACGGACACTAACTCGCATGACGCAAGGCACGGACACTCACTCGTATGACGCAAGGCACGGACACTCACTCGCATGACGCAAGGCACGGACACTAACTCGCATGACGCAAGGCACGGACACTCACTCGTATGATGCAAGGCACGGACACTAACTCGCATGACGCAAGGCACGGACACTAACTCGCATGACGCAAGACACGGACACTAATTCGCATGACGCAAGACACGGACACTAACTCGCATGACGCAAGGCACGGACACTAACTCGCATGACGCAAGGCACGGACACTAACTCGCATGACGCAAGGGACGGACACTAACTCGCATGACGCAAAGCACGGACACTAACTCGCATGACGCAAGGCACGGACACTAACTCGTATGACGCAAGGCACGGACACTCACTCGCATGACGCAAGGCACGGACACTAACTCGCATGACGCAAGACACGGACACTAACTCGCATGACGCAAGGCACGGACACTAACTCGCATGACGCAAAGCACGGACACTAACTCGCATGACGCAAGGCACGGACACTAACTCGCATGACGCAAAGCACGGACACTAACTCGCATGACGCAAGACATCTCCCAAGAACAAGTTTGCTGCTGGAAGTGGAGCACATCGCGGTGCAACAACACACGGGACACTAGTCAAACTCTACATATCAGTTGCATGTCAACAACACCGACAGTGGATGACACGTACCGTATAATAGTCAGTTGATCAGAAATATATCGATAATAATAAATAATAATATTTTTACACTGCCAAAATATATAAGTATAAATTCAACGGGTAGGAAATAAATTTGATATTTTCGTTTCCACGAATGTTACAAGACGAACGAGTATCATTATTCGTCAATAAATGTACAGCCCGTTGACCTAGCCCATCTTATTATTTGGCTCCGCGTTCACAAATGTTGCCAACCCATTGTATACGCACACAGTTTACAATTGACCAGGACGAATATAATTTATATCACTGGCGTCGGAACGTGGTGAATACCACTTGGGGCACTCCGAAAACGACATATAAGAATGAGAATAATAAGAAGAAGAACATTATAGTAATCCCCGCAAGGAAATTACAATTCTGCTTGTGCGCCGCATGTAAATAAAAACATACCACACATAAAATAAAACGAAAATAAAATAAAATCACACTAAACACAGATATAA
The DNA here is from genome assembly GCA_025642075.2 of Ridgeia piscesae. Taxonomy (NCBI): domain Eukaryota; kingdom Metazoa; phylum Annelida; class Polychaeta; order Sabellida; family Siboglinidae; genus Ridgeia; species Ridgeia piscesae. The sequence continues at coordinate 133,104 of JAODUO010000016.1, read as the reverse complement.
GCATTATAAAACATTTTTGAAACATTAAAATCATACAAATGTATAGCTATAACCAATTAGAATTACCCCACACACTATCATCCATTCATTAAATTATCACCACCCAACCCGGAACTAGCCATAAAATCACTTTCAGGCTCTCCAAACAAAGTCGAGACTTGTCAATATATTCACACTGAAGTCAGATACACCAAATATCTCAACTCCCAGACTGACCAAAACCCTCAGATTCCACCTCAAAATCCACCACCTTCCCTACATATTGGGGGCTAATCTCATATCCAAGACCCACCAAAGCTATTGGGAGATTCGGCCTCCAAGCCCTCTTGGTGTTCCGAATATTATGAGTGGCGTCGAGTATTCTTATTTCACAATTATTTTATTTTACATCATAATGTCCACTGCTGAATTGTCCTATAATACTTCGCATGTCCTGGCCACACAAGGCCCTGCGTCGAAAGTTCTATCTTATTCACAATTTCTTTTGTGTCGAATTGCTTGGTGTCGATGTTTCGGTATAATTACTTGTTTGGCAAACCCCGTAACTGCGCATTTCCACCAAACCGTGCTGAACGCCCGTCCAAGAGAACCACAGTCGAAATGAAACGGTGTTTTTACAGCAGTATTTGCCGGTAGACCGGTGGGCAAACACTGCCGTAGAACTGCTTTATTGGTCTCTTGAGACCGTAATGTCGACGTCAATCGGCCGCGGTCTCAATGCCGCCATTGTGTCTTCTGCTCCGGTCGCCTTGTCCCGCCACTCCGCGTGTTGATTCAGCCCCTTGACCGACGGATGAACGGCCACGAGATTGGTCAGTAGTCGTCGTCTTGACCAGTTTACAACTGTCGCCAATTGTCGTGGATTACATTGCGCCAGAAGATCGTACCTTTCCTTGGAAATTATGCTTGTTCCAAAAAGTTTCACTAGCCTGGGTCTGCATATTCCATGTGAAAAGGGAACTTGTATTTAGTCTGTATTTTATATTAAAAAAACGTTTAATCGTAACATTAGAGTTTATGCTATTCATTGAACAATAATTATATCAAAGCGTTGTGACAATGACAATATTTTAATTCTAAATCCATTCGCGAGACGTCGTTTCAGTTCGGTTGCTACTATTGTGTGTCATAACGCATTAAATTCGTAAGTAATAATCCAAAGTTTTATTCGAAATATACATTTTCTACATCGCTAATGGATAGATAACACTGACGCAGTGTTGATTTTAAAAGGTTATTCTTATATATCAGAGTATCCAACCCTCAGGGTTGCTCAAGGCTTTATACTTTAGTCCCTGGCAGACCTGTTCAATCGAACACCATCTCCACTTCCAGAGAAACATCCATGAGGCAATTATTGCGAGAAGACTTTTCGTACATAGGTATCCACCACAGTCAGTCATTTATAGTCAGTCATACAGCTGAGTGAATTTGAGCAATGTAGAGTAAAAAACACTCCCCAAGGTTTGAAACGGTAGAACAGGATTCGCCACTTCGCCACTTCACCACTACAAGTTCGAATAAAGATGTTGAAAATTAATGATAGCATATATATGTGTAGGTGTGTGTGTGTGTGTGTGTGTGTGTGTGTGTGTGTGTGTGTGTGTGTGTGTGTGTGTGTGTGCGTGCGTGCGTGCGTGCGTGCGTGCGTGCGTGCGTGCGTGTGTGCGGTGGTGCGTGTGTGCGTGCGTGCGTGCGTGTGTGTGTGTGTGTGTGTGTGTGTAATACTGTGTATGTAGCTGCGTAGCTATGTAGATATGTAGCTATGCATGGTGTGAGTTTCTATGTATAATATTTATATATATATATATATATATATATATATATTATATAATATATATATATATATATATATATATATATATATATAGACGCACATAAGCACATACGCACTTCCGCACATACGCAAATATGCACATATAGACATACATATCAGCAGTGCTCTGTGCAGGCCTGGCCGGGCTTCAAAAGTAGTACATTTTGCGGACTTGGACGGGCGTATGACAAACATTTGTAGGTTTGGGTTGGACTTTACAATTAATGTTTATATACTATTTACTATCACGTGTAATCATTGCAAATTGAGACATTGCGTGGAATCATGGTGACACGAGTACCTTATCAACGCGTGCAGGTTTTCAACAATGGAACTTCTAAATCCAGGAACAAATTTAATACGTAAATGATGTTTATAGAGGTCATTATACACTATGTGAAATGTGAACCCTAAACTATACTCAGTTTCATAACTATGGCTTTGTAATGTAAACGTTGAATAATCCGCTGTCATTTCCAAGGCATCGTGATTGGGGTGTTCGACCACCAAGCAAACGTTTCTTTCATCGAATAAATAATGTGTTTTACTGAAAATAACAACGTAGACAGCACAGGCAACATATGGTGTTGGTGAGAAATTGATGTGGGAAGAGAAAGACAGGAGTCTATAATAGGGATGATGAGAGGAAGAGACGGAGAGGAGATCGTTCATGGGTTGTGTGGGAGCAGTTGGGAGGGTTTCTATGTTTAGTAGCCACATCACCAGAGTTGCTCGGTGTGTGCGCCGAGCGCAAGGCGTGACAGCGTTTCACCTGAAGTGTCAACAGAGTGTTAGAGCAACAGCTGACGACACCGTCAACATTGCGTGTTGACAGGTTTGCAACGTCTCCTTTCTTCGTCCGGCCGCCACAGATTGCTATTGGTTTTGCGGTGAATGTTTAATATTTATTGGCGCGCACCTCAAAGACGCCGGCGCATGATATGTTGTTGAGTGATTGATCCTAACAAACCATCACATGGGTCGGCATAATAGTGGCTAATGCACTTACTTCGTTGATACAAACGGCACACAGTTATCGTCACACCAAAGGGTGTATGTTTACGCTAATTTACATCTTAAATTCGGTCCATATTTTCCATTATTATTGTTGGTTATTACAGAAGTTTTGTCGATCGATTTTTTTGTTTCATCTTCGGGTCTGCTGGTGATTAAACTAGTTCTCTCTGCTTTTAACTGATCTGATATAGACTCTCAACAATAGTTATTCGATCGCTGTGCTTTTTATTTCTATCAAAATGTTCGCAGCATCTACATAAGTTAACTACGTGCGAACAGGTGCGGAATGAAAATACCTTTTTCATTTTAACACGTTAATTTGTTCAGACGAATTCTATTTAAAAGATTAAAATAATGTCTTTCTGTGTATGTAGTTTGCTAGGTACACGACATAGGCGCCACCAGGTTTTGTAATCTGAATCCTCTCCGATAGTCAGTCCGGCACTTTGACCTCTTGACCATTGAGGTCACGTGTTAATAATCACCTAACATGTCAAATAAACGCATACCACAGGTAAAATATTACCACATTCATGGAAAACGTATTCGACATCGCTGTTTTGTTGTACTCACAGCAAATATAACTAGGTTGTCATTCCGTTATAGGTACTACCAGTTATAGCTAATTGCTATTCACGTTATAGCTACTTATTAACTTTAACAGTTGACATAGTCTTGTTATAGCGACCCTTGACTTTTTAATTATCTAGTTCGGGAAGACGTAGGAAGATTAGTTCAGTTTGAAATGAGATGTTTTAACATCTGATCAAGCAGATATTCTGCAAGCTGATGGACACTTGTTTAAACTAGAATGACGAACATACTATAGAGTGAAACTAGTCGTGAGCTGGTCTAGAATGACACAGAGACATTTGTTGACATTGAGAAAGAAAAGCAGATACCTGTTCAAAACTAGAATGATCAACCGACAATTTGTGATTTATTCTTTCAAAGTTTCATGACTTGATAAACACAACTGTGTACTCAATAATATTGTTAATGCAGTTCTCTTAATCAAAACTGTTGTGCACTTGTATTTAGTGTTAAAGTATATTTCCATTTCAAATAACTGATATGACGCCTTTGTACAATAGTGTAAGCACGAAATTAGCTATAACGGGAGTAGCTTTCATGTTTACTTAAATGTTTCCTTAATTAATTTTGTATCTCTGACGGATCTAGACCAGTATTTTGATTGCAACATATATAATAGTCATATATATATATATATATATATATATATATATATATATATATATATATATACTTATATAAATTGTATATTTATGTGATGTGTAATTATTTAGAATGATGTGATATAATGATATTTAATGATATATGTACATATAATATATTTATAATAGCACACACACACACACACACACACCACACACACACACACACGCACACACACACACACACACGCACACACGCACGCACCACACACCACACACACATATACGTATATACACATAGCATATATATAATATATATCATTATACATATGAAATATACGTTATATGTAGGTTATATTTTACTTATAATTTTATATTACATATAATATACAGTGCAATATGATATGGGTATAATAGAGTCCATATTATAATTTATAATATATACTACTGTTATTATACATTTAATTATTAACATATAGGAAACAATGATATCATCTTGAAACTCTCCATGCTTGTCACGCACGCACGCACGCACGCACGCACGCACGCACGCACGCACGCACGCACGCACGCAGGCAACCTAACCAGCCACAGTCGGTGTATCATAATTAGGTGTCTGAAGCCACCACGTTACACTAAGCGCCGCCTCTCCACAGGTGAGTAGAGCGTCACTTTGATGTCATTGTTACCTGTGCGTCGTGCGTCGTCAATGGAGTGTTCTTCTGTTTGTTCTTCACAAATGTGTTCCAATCAAGTCCTGAATCCACCTGGTTTATGGCAACAAGTGGTTGCACACCCACCGTTCTTGGACAAAGTGCACACTTTGCATTGTGGGTTAGTGCGGAGGTTAGTAGGCCCTTCTTTGTCTTTATGTCCCTCCGTCTCTCCAACGGTTTGTCCGCGGGCATCACAGGCACGCACGCCCAGAAACAGATTCAGCGTAAGTATAAATTTACCGTTAATACGGCTGTTTATGGAAAGGCTCCGGGTTCACTATTTTCACTTTTACGTATGGCTTAGTTATTTGTTTCATAAAGTAAAATATATATATATATATATATATATATATATATATATATATATATATATGCTACAGGAATTAGCTGATGAAAGTAAAAATCTGGGTCTGAAGATGACCAGATCGAAGACAAAAGTAATGATGGAAAACGACACACATATGTCCACAACACTCGGATCGAGAAAGTTGAAAGCTACAACTACCTGGGACAGAGATACAGAACCAGAGACAAAACAAAGACAAGGAGATACACAGAAGAATCATAGCCGAATGCTCAACACTCGCAGAGCAGCGCGACATCTTTAAGGATAACATTGGAACATGCTTGAAGAGACAAGTCTACAACTCATGTGTACTTCCAGCAATGACATACGACGCGAAAACATGGGGACTCACCACCACCCAAGCAAAGAACAAGCTAGCTGCTGCACAAACAAAGATGGAAAGCAGAATACGAGATAACCGATGAACACTGCGTATCGCCACCTGGAAACCCTACGAAAGGAAAAGACCTAGAGGAAGACCGGCGAGACGGCGGAGAGACTAACTAGACGGGTACCAAACTAGACGACTACTAC
>JAODUO010000016.1:45000-122500 GCA_025642075.2 Ridgeia piscesae | reverse complement strand
CTATTTATATTTAAAATAATAGGTTTATAAATTACAATTAATTATAACCAACGACAGCATTTTAAACGGTACGGTGCGGTATGCAGAATGGCGGAATTTCCCAGAGTGAATTTCCTAGCCGATTATTTTACAGATACGTTTTAAATCGCTACACCAAGCGATTCATTGTGCCGAAGCTGCACGACGAAAGTTATTCGAAGCAATTGTACGTCCGCGTAATTATAATTATTTATGTTTGAGTTTGATACGAAATAACGATAAATATTTCCGCGTCATTACTTCTTGAGTATTAATTAGATGACGTTTGGAATTATTTCAATCGTTATAAATAATAACTGTAGTAGTAGTAATAATAATAATAAATGTAATAGTAATAATTATTATTATAATAATAACAACATACAGACAACGAGGTAATTTTATAAAAACATTTTTATTTCGAACACGAATATAAATGATGTGTTGATCTATATAACGCCTACCACATTTCAGAAGGCACCATTACAAAATATCCAAATATTCTCGTTTGCAACATTAATTTGTTGTCTATTAATGAAGTAAATTGGAACTTGACATTGGTTAGATAGAAGCGACTCAAACCAAAGGCAGCTTTTAAAGTAAGTTGTCCAAAATTTGAAAATAATATAAAGTATACCGTTACTCTCTGCTCAACAAATCATGGTCACATATCTTGTAAATAGTATGTTCTTTCGTTAGAACAATGTTTGGTCGAATTTGGTCAAGCGTTTCAGCCCCTCCCCCTAAAACCGCGCAGACTTGGACCAAGCTTCGAGTCGGATCACGCCGTCCCAGAGAACGGACTTGGAAGGTAATTTTCGATTAGCTCACTTTTAAGTGGCAAGTAAGTGTTTAATGCCGGCTTTGTGCAGAGCAGAACAATAGATTGCGCACCGGCAAACGACTGATTGGAATTCCATTCGGAGGTTCATCTTTGTCGTGGAGAGTAAATACACCGTGCTAAACAAACACGCGCACCGGAATACTTTTGATTTCGGAGGAAACCAATAAAGATGAAACGAGCCGCTAAGCAAAGTGTTCTTTGGGTGAGTTTGTCAACGTGCGTAGGTACTCGTCGCGTCAATGCACGCAGCTAGATTGCTGTGTACACTTCGTCGTTGGCGACAGCTGTTGCTGCTGGACAGACAGTCAGACAGAAACACCCTTCGGAATAATAATTACCGATAAAGCACCTTCCCTTATCCAAGTGGCAAATCATCCGAGTTATATTAGCTATGGTCACTGGCAGGTTTAAATGACTTTTCCGTCGGTTTTACCGGCGATACTGTGGCCGAACGTGCTAACGGTGGCGTCGGGTGCTAAAGACGATCAGAGCCAACACAATGGCTAAACGACGGCACTTGACAGCGGCCAGGCGGTCACTCTGATGGACAGGCGACTAATCCGTCAGGTACCGTCTCCGCGCCAGCGCGCGCCTCCCATTGGCTGACGGCGAAACGACTGCTCACCTGTCGTTCACATCAAAGGAGCACGTGACGATGCATCACGGGCCACTTCAAAGAAATGGCAACAAGACGAAGCCAGCCGCTGTAGACCGCGCGTGTTATTTCTGTCGTTTTGAGGGTGTGTGGGCAAAACATTCACTGTAGTGCGACGTCTCGCACACTGGTGACATCGACTTGTAGACACGCGGCAGTTAACGTACAGTTCGCGTCTTTGTGCGACGGAAACTACTCACTTACTCGTGAAGAAGTACCGGTGAGGACCCGGACACCAGCTCACCCACCGTGTCCTGCCATGCCCGAGATGCGGGCCAACTCCGCCGACGTGAACGAGCTCCTGAAGGCGGTCGACGGGACGTCTGGAACGCCGAGGAACAGGGACGAAGGCAAGGAGAAGAAACTTGGCGTCGTTCTCGAAGACCGCGAACTCTGGAGCAAGTTTAAACAGCTGACGAACGAAATGATCGTTACAAAAAGTGGCCGGTAGGTGTTTATTGGTTGCAATAGTATACAAGTTGCATTCTTATTTGTTTACCTTTTTAACAAGGTAATATTTATTTGAATAAATTAATTTAATCACGGTATTATGTTAATAAGCAACTCGTCGTTTGTATTTACCACGTCATAGAAATTTATCAAATATTCTCATTGTCCAGGCTACAAGTGTCGTGTCTAACGAAAACAAATGTAGTTGATATTTTAAAGGAGGGACTCTGCTTCTAGATTTGTAATTTTATTTAATATTATAAACTCATTATCGACTTATGATTGTTTGGTTACTAAGCAATGGTCACAATTTGAAGGTTTCCATTTTGCAACATGATGAGTGAGTAAACAAAACATCCAGTTTCAAAACATAATTTATTCGCAATAATGCAGAGGCGAGCAGACTTAACCGCAACATCCTTTGATGTTAAACTTTCTCACGTTCTTTACAACAGACGTTTTAATGAAACTAGTACGCCGCCTACTTCCAGAGAGAAAGGCAAACAAACTCCATTTGATACAGAGCTGACGTGTTTCGTCGTTTTTATTTTATGGTATCCTGCAAATATTATTTTCTTGTGTTTAATAAGTCGACGCAATTTTAGGCAAGACAATGAGAATGTACATACGTTTTTGCACATAATAAACGTGATGATATATTTATTATTACCATTTTATATTTGTTTGAAATATTTTTTTACGTAAGCCATGTCATGTTATGTTTGTTATTAATAGTACATTAATGTACTTTTAAATGTCATTATTAAATAAAGATACTGACATAAAATATAACCTATACTTTATTCCGAATTTTGATATTATATATCAGTGGTTCAATAAATGAAATCACATTAATGTTAACTACGATTTGATATTGATACGTGTACGTGGATGGTAGATAAAATGGATACCAGATAAATTAATTATATTAGACAATAACAGTGCATATATATATATATTTTAAATAATTAAACAGTTGAAAGCATAAGTATTGTATTACCCCCCAAAAAAAACACACACACACACACACACATATATATATATATATATATATATATATATATATATATATATATATATATATATATATTAAACAGTTTGTCTATAACATTATTACACACACAATATATATATATATATTATATATATATATGTATATATTATATATATATATATATATATACATATATATATATATATAATATTATAAAATGCAGGAACTGTCCAAGCCGGTATAACGTGTATTCTACGTAAACATTTTAGTTAAATTTATGTCGCTGCTACCAGAACTGTGTGACGGCGTCATTTCGAGGAAAGGTTGATGTGGTTTTCTTTTTATACGCTAACGGTTTCCTCACGGAGCGGAAGTTGCCCACATTCCAATGCGTTTATCGATTCTTGTCCGACGGAAGCTCACGCGTGGAGGATTGCAGAACCGCTCAACAGAGATATGACCGCTGCGGCTGTTTCCGATATTAGTTAAATTTAGTTTCTTGTCAATAATTTCCTGACATATCGAACTTATTATCCAATATCCTCATCTATATACTAGCTCGTGTGTGTAGTTGCATTAGCATTATTATTGTTGTTATTATTTTAATTGTTGCATTAATATTATTATTTGATGATCAGACCAGAAAGAAAATTATATAATACTTTTATATACTTTCAATTGTCTTAAGATAACCATGCATTATCTTCTGGCGACAACGCGTATATAATTTCACGCGATAGAAACGTGGACATTTCGCAATGCATGGCCACGTAAATTGAATCAATATATCCTTCTTTTCAATCAAATTTTTTTACTAGTATAACTATATTGATGGTATACATTCTACTAAATTGCATTTAAGAAGTGAAACCGTCAAATAATAAACAAGACATAAAAGTAATAATGTAATTCAGTGAACTCCTGCTCATGCTATCGACCACAATGTGTGGTTGATTCGGGGCTACATTCGGGGACACATAAAGTGGGGCGCCGTAGTCTCATAGAGTAACGGTGACCCAGCAGACACCAGTTAAAGACGCACGCAATAAGTTCGCCCTGCGTTAGCAAGCTATTAGAATGTCGCACCAGAACGATTAGCTATACAACTAACGCACATTGGCACATTGGTAGCCTTTGACAAACCAGATCGAACTGTAGTATGACCAGAATTGTATTGATATCAATGATTATTTGCTAAAAAAATGAATGTGGCGATTTTTAGGGAATTTTTATGGGCGTTCAAATTGCGAGTAATTAATCACTTATGTTAAACTTAGTGTATTTATTTAAGTGATAAGAAATTGATATGGTTTATAAACTAGGAACGGGCAACCGCGATTTAACAACTTAGCCCATTACTTAGTATTTGAAATTTTACTATAATTGTAGCAAAAACATTAATTTATTAACAATTTATTATTATTTATTTATTAGAACTGCAGGAATAACAATATTATATCACGATGGAGTGACAGTTAATGTGCGGAAATATAAGTTCGCTCTGTAAAAAACAGTATTATATTATAAAAATATGAATCTAATCGCCGTCCACAAGCATCACTATGAATATTGACTATTTGATTGGCGTGACATTTTTAGAACGTTGACTATTTGACATATTTGGAAGCAGGATACAATGTGGAAACATTTATGCTATTCAACTAAGGTGTTGTAATTTCTTCTATTTCCGGACATGCTCTTTAAAGGTCGCGCAACATTATAAGATTTGCCTAATTTTGTGCTACAATTCGTGCTCTTTCTGTGTCTTCGAACAGCCGGATGTTCCCCGTCATCCGCGTGTCGATATCCGGTCTCGACCCGAGCGCCATGTACTCCGTGCTAGTCGACTTCGGTCCCGTCGACCAACAGCGCTGGAAGTACATGAACGGCGACTGGGTGTCGGGAGGCAAGGCTGAACCTTCCCGCACTCCCACCGTCTACGTCCACCCGGACTCTCCCAACTTCGGCTCCCACTGGATGAAGGAGCCCGTCTCCTTCAGCAAGGTGAAACTCACGAACAAGATGCACGGCACTGGACAGGTGAGTTTAAGGCAGAGCTACCGGAAGGGAGCTGGGCTACTGTGGGACTTAACTTGGAGGCACCATTTTGCAAATTGATCAGCGGCCTCACACGGATGGAACCAGTAACTACAGGACAATCTTACAAATGTCACAAGACTAAAGTTTTGTTCAAATGTTCGCAACTAATGTTTTAAGAAACAGTTTAATTTACCGTAGGATATACGTGTTAGCAACATCGAAAATAGATTGGCTTCATCGGTGCGAGGACGCCGTCAATTCACAAAATGGCATGGATCGGAGTGAATCTACTTAAGTATTTAAGTTGCTTTTGATAAAGTTGTACTATGCGCCCGGCCATCTTGCTAACACATCCAGTGAATTAGCTTGGTATGTACTGTGTATAACTTTCCTCAATACCATATCAACCTTCGGGATTTACCGATAATCACCGCCCGGTATTTGCCTGTGTGGGGAAAACGTGCCAACCATGAACATGTTATTTAAACATAAGAGGGCACGAAAGACGAATTTTAAATTCGCGTGTTATACATTTATTATTCCCTATCTGTCTTTTCGACACCTGTATTACTGCAAAATATAATTTATCGATTAACACATCAAATGTTAAAGAGACTAGCAAACATGTTAAAATAAGTGGTTACTGTTAACGTTGAACATACTCTTTCTTAAGCAGTTAAATACAATAGTATTATATGATATAACTTAGAATGTAACTTTAGTTATATAATGTCAATGTCATATAACTATATGATATAACTTAGAATGCAACTTTAATGATATAATGTCAATGTCATATAACTATATGATATAACTTAAAATGCAACTTTAATGATATAATGTCAATGTCATATAACTATATGATATAACTTAAAATGCAACTTTAATGATATAATGTCAATGTCATATAATTATATGATATAACTTAGAATGCAACTTTAATGATATAATGTCAATGTCATATAACTATATGATATAACTTAAAATGCAACTTTAATGATATAATGTCAATGTCATATAATTATATGATATAACTTAGAATGCAACTTTAATGATATAATGTCAATGTCATATAACTATATGATATAACTTAAAATGCAACTTTAATGATATAATGTCAATGTCATATAATTATATGATATAACTTAGAATGCAACTTTAATGATATAATGTCAATGTCATATAACTATAGCATATAACTTAAATGCAACTTTAATGATATAATGTCAATGTCATATAATTATATGATATAACTTAGAATGCAACTTTAATATATAATGTCAATGTTACTGTTAACTTGAAATCTCTTTCTGTAACAGTAAATACAATAGATTATATGATATAACTTAGAATGCTAACTTTAATATATAATGTCAATGTCATATAACTATATGCATATAACTTAGAATGCAACTTTAATGATATAATGTCAATGTCATATATCTATATGATATAACTTAGAATGCAACTTTAATGATAAATGTCAATGTCATATAACTATATGATATAACTTAAAATGCAACTTTAATGATATAATGTCAATGTCATAATTATATGATATAACTTAGAATGCAACTTTAATGATATAATGTCAATGTCATATAACTATATGATATAACTTAAAATGCAACTTTAATGATATAATGTCAATGTCATATAATTATATGATATAACTTAGAATGCAACTTTAATGATATAATGTCAATGTCATATAACTATATGATATAACTTAAAATGCAACTTTAATGATATAATGTCAATGTCATATAATTATATGATATAACTTAGAATGCAACTTTAATGATATAATGTCAATGTCATATAACTATACAATATAACTTAGAATGCAACTTTAATGATATAATGTCAATGTCATATAACTATATGATATAACTTAGAATGCAACTTTAATGATATAATGTCAATGTTACTGCTATGAATATTCTCTTCTGCTACGTAAAATACCGTTTGTGTTTGCCACAGGTTGTGCTGAACTCCCTACACAAGTACCAGCCCCGCGTCCACATCCTGCGGGTGGGGGAAGGGGTGCAGAAGACAGTCGCCTCGCACTCCTATCCCGAGACACAGTTCGTCGCCGTGACGGCGTATCAGAACGAGGAGGTAGGTGTGAGAGGATGGCGGGCGTGTATGATAGAACGGCACAGGGAAAGTAACAAATAATGTGGAAATATGTAAAGTTCTTTGCATGTTTCCGCTGATAAAAAATTATCATAATTATACAGTTACATGACACTCGTATTAATCATTATATTAAAACAGAACATGTTGATGGCTTTGAAGAAAAGTCACTTTTAAATGGTTGAATTACAACATAAAACAGCAGTGTTTCTTTGGCATAGATAGCCGTCTTGATCATTGCGTTGTATCGTGAAGAATTATCAGGAAACAGGCACAGTGGCACAATAATTTTTATTTATTATTATAATTGTGTGTGTGTATATATATATATATATATATATATATATATATATAATTACAGTAAATACAAATATACAAATTATTCTTGTTTCACCAATAATATTTCCACTGACCAGTGACTTTTTGTGCATGAATACAAAATATTTTTATTAAACTCGACATAATTAAAAACGGATCTCACACGCACGAAGGTGCTGTCGTACATAAACAATTTCGAGCTTTTGAACAATAGTTTTTGGACACACTGACAACGAGTCAGATGGTGCGGTGATCTGGAGAGGATCAGTACGTTTCATACAGAAAAATGAAGCGGGATTCCATTGAGAGGAATCATAATTTACAGTTTACAGAAGCCTCGGCAACGCATGTATTCGAATATACCTTCCTATAGGTGTTCATGAAACATCAGTTAGTACAACTGTCACCTAACCGTATTTACAGACTACCAAAATACAAATGCTGTCGACAGACGTAGAATAGAATTATCATGGTATGGATAAATCGTTACATACATCTTCATAATCATTAATATACATAGTGGAGTTATCCATTGACTTTTTAATTGTGTGACAATATATATATATATATATATATATATATATATATATATATATATATATATATATATATATATATGGATAAATACTGATGTAATATAACATTATAATAACTAAATTATATAATCTGCAAATATGAAAAAATAATTATGAAATACGTGACATACCAGTGCGAGATTTGCAAACTGTATATTTTCAAAGAATTTATCAAACTTAACAAATATTGCGTAAGTGTTACAACGCAACCAATACAATAACATTAATTTTAAAGTAAACGAATTTCACAATTAAACAAAAGAGTTTTTCTCTCGTCTGACATTCTGAACGGCCCGTGGACAATATCGGCTGTCCACCGTTGTGACGCCGCCCCGAACAGAAGTCTTGGTATAGGCCGGTAATTGAACGCATTTAACGCGGGGTTCTTATCTTTATGGTTTCATTAAAGCGCCGCCAAGAGTTAGACCGACCCGGGAGTCGATTCCCACACATGGCGCGACACCTCGCCATCCCGGCACGTGTCCGTGCGACAGCTTCTTGTGACACCCGATGACAGTGGTCTCGGTGAATCCGTGACACATCAAAGACGCCGTGGCCACGGACCACACAGAGCTAAGACGCCGCGTAAAACAGCGTGACGCAACACGGTGGTTTTAAGCACACCCCACAGCGACAATCAACACGATACTAAATCTTGTGTTCATTGATACGGCTCAAAGCACGCGTCTTGTGCGTTACGGTCTCGTCCGCAATACACACTCGCTAGTAAAGAAATTATTAAAGGGTTGTCTGTGATAAACATATAATAATATACTGACAATAATAATAATGCAACTAAACATACATGAGGATATTGGATAATAAGTTCGATTTGTCAGGGAATTATTGACAACAAAACTTATATAGTGATCGGCCATAGTGGTCATATCTCTGTTGAGCGGTTCTGTGGTCCTCCTTTTCAGAGAAAAGTATTGAGAAGAAAAGACCTCAATGCAGATTGTATTATAGCCCGTGTGCGTAATTGATTTCAAAAATAATGTTCTCACCATGTACAATTGTCGCCACAATATATATATATATATATATATATATATATATATATATATATATATATATATATATATATTACACGTATGTATGTATGTATGTATGTATGTATGTATGTATGTATGTATGTATGTATGTATGTATGTATGTATGTATGTATGTATGTATGTATGTATGTATGTATGTATGTATGTATGTATGTATGTATGTATGTATGTATGTATGTATGTATGTATGTATGTACGCACGCACGTACGCACGTACGTACGTACGTATTTATGTATGTATGAGTTTCCCAACACAATTCTGCTAGTGACTGACGTCACCTGACAGGGTATTCCTGATGAGCATTCCCGGGCAACGACGTGTCTGACTCGTGTAAGGGGTTGTTGATATTTTATTTTGACGTCGTCTGTTCTTTCCAGATAACTGCGCTAAAGATCAAATACAACCCGTTCGCCAAAGCTTTCCAAGACGCCAAAGAAAGGTAAATATGATGATATGAATTGGCAAGGTCCGCGTAATTATTTGACAATGAGTGATATGCGGTGATTTAGAAAAAGGTATATCGGGTAGGATAACAATCGACATGCGGGTATAATGTAGTGACAGTATCAATATAGACTGGTGTTCAGTGGTGGCAAGTAACGAGATACACATACTTCGCTATAATACTTAAGTAATCGGAATGTCACGAAATTACAGTTTTAATAAACGAAGCTTTTCTTGTAACAAAGTAATTTTTATCTAAAATATATTTGACTCCGTTACTTTATTTTACTTATGCAAACTATTTTCGTTACAATACATCTGTGTCTGATCACCGGCCGGATCATATCGGTCTTATCAAAACATTAACAGTATGGAATCACGGCGATTTTCAGGCCAGGTCACAATCGTAATTGCGAACAAAATAGTAATTGTTTTTGTTTAGTGACTGTGGTAAGGTTCGTATAGATTAACATAGTTATTTTAGTCATTGTTGTGCCACCTGTAATATTGAAATAAAAATGTTGAATTGTACTTTTAGTCTTTCTTCATATACTTTGGAAAGTCACTTTACTGTTTACTCAAATAGTTTTTTTCAATGTACTTTTTAGTTTACATAAGTAGTTTTCTTTGTAGCAAAGTATATAGTCTTATCGGTAGCTACAATTAGAAAGTGGAGATCGTGAGAATTTGAAAATCGTGAAGTTGTTACTAGCGAACTTGTGTATGTTCTATCCAGACCGGACCAAAGAGAATCCAATGGTTGCGATGATCTCCCAGAGAACGACCACAAACGACTCTCGCACGGTAAGTTCAATATTTACATATGCATGCTTCCTCTATCGATTTAATCCATCCCATTTACTGTTTTTTTTACCTAAAACTTCATAAATGTGTAAATCGTTTAAATAATACTCGCGGTTGTTGTAATGAAAAGTGTGTAATTGTTTTAAATAGTAAAATAAATCAGTTTGGTATCTACATTCTGCACCTAGGTAATTTGCCAAATTAGTTATATAGTTTTTACCAACTGAATTTGTCGGACATAGTTTTTTGACTGAGCAGGGAAAGTCGACAACAGCGTGGTTCACCAGAAACATCATATCCATCCGCGTGTAAATTAGACTTTAATTGTAACAGATGTTGCGCCTTTAACAGTAACATAATGTGCTCCTTTAACAGTAGCATGCGGTGCACCTTTAACGGTAACATGGGGTGCGTCTTTAACAGTAACGTAGCGTGCGCCTTAACCATAATGTGGGATGTGCCTTTAACAGTAACGTAGGGTGTGCTTTTAACAGGTACGTATGGTGCGCCTTTCACAGTAACGTAGGGTGCGACTTTAACTGTAACGTATGGTGCGCATTTAACAGTAACGTATGGTGCGCCTTTAACTGTAACGTAGGGGGCGCCTTGACAATAATGTGGGATATGCCTTTAACTGTAACGCAGGGTGCGCCTTTAACTGTAACGTAGGGTGCGCCTTTAACTGTAACATAGGGTGCGCATTTAACAGTAACGTATGATGCGTTTTTAACTGTAACGTAGGATACGCCTTTAACTGTAACGTAGGGTGCGCCTTTAACAGTAACATATGGTGCGTCTTTAACAGTAACGTAGGATACGTTTATAACTGTAACGTAGGGTGCGCCTTTAACTGTAACGTATCGAGCGCCTTTAACTGTAACGTAGGGTGCGCCTTTAACAATAATGTGGGATGTGTCTTTAATTGTAATTGTGCGGGTTAGTCATCGCCGACCGACATGTGTACACGGGACGTTTTAATTTAGCAGTGGTCGGTGTTTTATTGTCGTTCTGTCTTGATGTGGTTAATCGCTATTGGATCGCACACGAAGAACCGCTCCCTACAAGACTACGTTACCAAGAAGAGATACAGTTCGTAATGTTTGGGCCCTTGAAAGATCCCGCGCAACTGTTGGGACCTGGTTGGAAAATCTAGCTGAAAACATGTTTTCGATTTCTACATACTTTTTAGGGATCAGTTCAATAATAGTCATGTTAAAGCGATGGTGTCTTCCCCTACCCAGACTTAGCCAGAGTAACCGTTTGTAAGAGGAAGTATGTTATATTGGGCCTAGGAAGGCGGGACAACGAACATCATAGGTTAATGCGGTTAACTCGGCTAGGTTCGGCGAAATTGTCAATAAAACTTGTTTGAAACTGAATGTACGTTTACCATTTCAGCATTATCCCGTGGTCGTATGTTTTAAACTGCAAATAATATTATAATTACGGGCGTTACTAAGCACAACTTGGCGGATGGTAAACTCCAACACATTTATTATGTTTTATAGTATTTATGATATTTACTATTACATAGTTTTAAGAATATTATATTAAGTAATAAATAAAAGTTGGAAACACGCAGGCATCCTTTTTACACCCGGTTGATTTTGACGCACGAGCTGATTGCGAAATAATGACCGATTTCACGGGCGAGCGCCCTTTTGATACCTTTAACTAGCTACTTACAGTGCACGTCAGAAGAGTATCATTAAAAGTTGTATAGTCAATGATCTTCAATGACACTTCTTCGCTTAAAACGTAAATGTCTGTCAAACGCAGCATCGTAAGACGATATGTGTTTGAGTAAGGACTTAGTGTGGATACGCTTAGTGGCGTACGACATGAATGACAATGGCGCGTGACAACAGTGACAGCGTCGAGTGACAAAGGCCTGCGTCCAATGACATGTGTCTCTGTTGCAGTGACTCACTCCTGGTTTCTGCCCCCGCCCGCTCACCAGTTTCCCAATTCCCTGACGATTCCCTGCAATCCGAGATTTAACCTACGTGACTACAGACATACCCCGTATACACAACCCTACCCACGAGCATCACCACCCCACGGTATGTACCCCACGTGACGTTAACGCACGCTTATTAACATTGCCTGGTTTATTGACAAGTAAAAATATACAATAGGAGGCCTACATCGGTCTTTGTATGTCGTACAACCTGTGTATTTTGTGTAATCGTTAAACATGGCGGTCGGTTTTGTTCGTGAATTTTAAATTCTCCGTCAATGTCGGTAGAAGTACGACATAAATAAATATCACGTTTATTGTATCTCAGCTTCTATGACTTTCTGTTCTACACGAATTTAATACCAATGGAATTTATGCAATTTCCCTTTAAAGATATAATGTGGTCGTTTTTATAAATCTAACATAAAATGTCTTTAAGGTAACACTTTGACTGATAATAAATATAACTTGCCCGGAATCATCCTGTGGTGATAATCATTAGCAAGAACTTCGATGAACCAGGTGGATTGTGGGAAATAGCGTGAAGGCGCTGAACACGTAATGGCCTTGCGGTTCACACAACCGGCTGACATACTACTGTCACAATTACGTGTTTAGCACCCTATTTTATTTATTTAATTTTATGGACGAAATATTCAAATGACAAACATTGCTTAGGCTTACTAAACACAGGCAGCATGCACGCAATATATTTATTGTAGAATTATGTATATTTAAAATGTTCACCAGATAAAGTTTGTTTAAATAACATTAAAACGAATCGGTGTTCTCGCGACCACCCACCTAGTTTAGAAAGCCAAGTGGGCGGAACTTTTCACGGAACAATACAACAATCACTTCCTTTTAGAACCACGGAGTCGTCCGTGTGATGTCTACAATTTATTAACGTCTTGTAGTGTCAATAAATTCTAAACACAACCGCAACGACGGCTTAGTTGTACCTGCACGGTTAATGTCATGGCAAAGTACAGGCAAACCGGTATTTATGTGCCAAACAAGTCGACACACTGCTCATAGCCTGATACCCTTTATTCGGTGACCCGGTTTAAATAGCCAATATTCCTCATAGACTATAATTGTACCTGGGGTCAGAAGTCGAACTTTTTAATTTTTTTCTACAAATGTTTTTTATTATATAAGTTTTGCTGAACAATTGTAGTGTTGCTGTCTGGAAGTTTATGATGAGAAACAGGGTATGGAATATCTGCGAGAGGCAGTTGGACATATTCCAGATACGCCGCCGAACAGCTCTCGATTGGAACTGCCTGCGTGTAAATTCCTATCTAAGCTAGCTCTCTCTCTCTCTAATAAAGTTGACCGCCACGTTATAACCAGCTTCAATAGATGCAGTTTCCAACCGTCAAACATCGGTTATCTTCCAATGATTGGAATTTCGTAACACTGGTGCCCAACAGCAGACCCACATACGTAAACCAACACTCTAGACTCTTATTTAAAAGTTAAAACAAAAGGTGGAATCTAACTATGCCGAGGCACACATTTCACGACAGTCTATCTGATTGCTGGCTGACATCCGCTGACAACGATCACAATGTCAGAAAAGCTCTGCTTAGATCAACCTCCAACAAATTAATATAATTGGAAATCTGTACTAACTCGAAACATTACACTGAAGCTACTCCATACAGCAGTGACAATAACACTCCTGTTTGAAGCAGCAGTACACAGAACGGCTGAATGTTAAACTACACGGAAGCTACACGTGACGTCTCAGGACATGACTATATCAGTTGACAGGACCCCACAACCATAAAGTATAGGTTCTGTATAACAACCTTCCGAAGGTACCAAAACTACGAGAACGAAGATTGGATATTTATCGCCTTCGCAAACGAGATATTCTGGGAACGCACACACGGGGTCTCTGCGGTACAACTGAAGACATTCGTTCAACTCCGTCAAGAGGAGATGGAAGTTGCCGTGGAAGACGAGAAATCTCGACAACACATTATGTGAAAGAGATTACAAATGGAAGAACAAGAAGAAAAAGATGACCCCGTCAGAACGGTCGCTGTTATCATTCAGTAAAACATTTATCATCTTTACCGTTCTATAGGGTTGTCGCGCTTACCTTTATCCGGGCGTTATATTTGATCCGGGTGATGTTTATGAGCATGCGTAAAACATAATGTTTGGCGCAGTAGATCAGGTGGTCATCAATAGTATCGAGTAGTTAAATATGTTTCGCTTGTTGTTGAAACACGAGCGTTATTATTAGTGTATACATATTATTATTATAATGTACAGCTCAGATTTGTAACCAATCGTAAGAGTGAATTTTCTTTTTTACTTTTATATGTAAGCACACCTGAATTTATTTTTAAAGATGTGTGGTGTTGAAATAAAATAAAATTTAACTGAAAACAGTGTGCATGGGGATGAAACTGTTTTATGCCCGGAATATTTTATCTGCAGAAAACACAACCTTTATAATATATGACCGCAAACATCTCCCACATAAAATGTAACGCACCAGTAGTGATTGATGCTAAATATGCATTCCGCTAGATACGCAAAAACGTCACACGGATCAGTTTTAATGTCCGGGAAAATGTAAGCGCGATAGCGTCAAAATTCAACTGTTGCCTGCTCGTTCACTGCGCGCCAGTTGCGGCGATACTGGTGCACAGTGCTGACACATGGTGGTTAAACCGAGTACCATAGTTGCCTGCCATTATACAGCGAACCTCGTGATTCGAAAATCACGTTAATGTCGGTCCTCCCTCAGTTTGTGACGTAAAAGAACCACTGAAGAAGACAAACACCCTGGCGGTGATCACCCCCAGTGCCAGCGTAGAAAGGTTATGAAAAAAGACTGACTAGTTCAGTGAGACATTGTAAGATCATAATGTCATAACCACGATACATGCATAGACTGGTCAGTTAATAGAACCCTGTTGAATGTTGGAAACAACTAAGAAAGTGATACGGAATAATGCTGCATTGACCATTGTGCATAATATTATTCGCACCAAACCACCACGAGTTATATTTAATAGCCAATGCAGCCACTTGTCGTCTGTTGTATACCGAGGGTGTCATTTGATTGTTTAAGTTTAAATATCGCTGTTGTCTTCATTGTTAAAACGTCCACTGCTCACAGCGCGCTACATGTGAAATCTGATTTTACTTAAATCTAGTTCTTCGTCTCTATGTCTGGCTTATCGTGTGTCTTGTTTCTTGTCAAAAAGAATCATTTTTACACAGTATTCACTGACAATAATCAATTGTGCGTGCACGAGCGTCAATGGGTCACTTTAGATTTCTGCGTATGATATATATATATATATATATATATATATATATATATATATATATATATATATATATATATTGTGTGTGTGCGCTTGTATGCGTATGTAACATACAATATGACTTATAAAAACACGTTTTTAATAATCATCCGTTGAAAAAAACCGTAACATTAAAAAAGGTTTTATTATTATTATTTATTTCATATGAAAAGATTTAACATAGTCTAACTTTGTAACTCGAGGACGTATATAACGTGTGTGCGTGTGCGTTTGTATGTGTGGGTACGTGCGTGTGAGCGCGTACGCTTTCCAACACAGCGAGCCACTTCTGTACCTCTGTCGCCCGTCTCTTCCAGCCACCTACTCGCACGAGTTCAACCCGAACATACCCGTGGTCAACCTGCCGGACAACTGGACCCGACCGTCCAGTCACCTGCTGGCGTCCAGCGCCTCGTCCCACCAGGGTCAGTACGCAATGTGGAACCACCATCTGACGGCCGGCTCGCCCCAGCAGGCCAGCCCGTCTCCCTACCCAGCCTTCCTTCGCTCCCCCGCCTCCTACGCCCTTCCCCCCACACCAGAGTCGCTGCCGGACACCTCGCAGCTCTACTACGAGACGCCACTGACCAGTGGTCAAGGCCACGTCGATGCCGCCACAGCGTCCCTGGTCAGCAGCTTCCAGTCGGCACTGGTCAAGTCGTCGACGTCCACGTGGAACCCGCTCACTCCGTCCTCAATATGACGTCATCGGGTGACGTCATCAATCCACTCACTGCACCCTCCGTACTAGGGTGTTTGTATGATGTCGTCGACGATGTGAGTTCTCTGATATCATCCTCTTCGTGACGTCATCGACGACATGAATATGTTCGTCACATCTTCCATGTGACGTCATTGATGACATGAGACGAACCAGGCTCAGCGCAGAACTCTATGTGGAGCCAATGTCTTGTTGGATGAGATCGTGATTTCGAGAGATACTAACCATTGGTATGCATAACAGGAAACGGTGAATAGCGTGTTGAGGCGAATCTCTGGCATTGTGCAAGCATTGTGTCTGTAAATAGTTGTAAATAGTACTGACGTGTAAATACATTGTAGAATAGGTTATATTGAATGTAGTCTTTCGAATAATGTAGCAACCTTGTATTGTATATTTTGTTGCGCCAAGTACAGACGACTTCATTTCCCATTGTTTTCCGTTACTAAAATTTACCAGACCATTTGAATGAATGCAAACCTGGCGACGTTTTGTAAAAGGTGTTATGTTAAATGTGATGAGCCACAAAACATGTCCAGGTTTAGAAATCTGAGCTATTTGAGTTGACGATCTCTGCTGCTAATTAATCTTTAGTTAATTAGTTTATTAGAACGAGTGTATATATATATATATATATTATATATATATATATATATATATATATATATATATATATATATATATATATATATAATTAAAATATATAATTAAAATATATAATATATATATATATATATATATATATATATATATTAATATATAAATTTAATTAATATAATATATATATATATATATATATATATATATATATATATATATATATATATATCTGCCGTAAAGACCACATTTATTTAGATGTTGGAAATGTTAGCGCCACTAGCTTATCTATTAAGCTACCATAATGTCTTCGCGTGTACAGTTAATATATATTGTCTAATAAACAATAGAACAAAATATTTGCCAATTCGTGTGGGTGTTTTATTATTCTCACACACCGCGAAATAAGACAGCATATACATACTTCATAATTGTTCAGTAAATAGCAGTATCCCTGGACCTGTGCTCGTGTTTCGTGAATACTTTACTAAAACAAAGATGGCGATGTTAAGCTGCTTTAAACAGACACATCTGCGATTAACATCGATGGTGCTATCATATATTTAAGTGTACTGAGTGTGAAGTTACAAACAGCGTGTGGACGGTCCACGGTCTACCTTTGTTGTTTACGACCAGTGCGTGTTTTATTCGCCGGGTACAACTAAGTCTTTACTACATTAAGCCAGTCGGCGCACATCAAAGACGACCACCTTTCTCGTCGCTCTGCAAACAACCGCGATGTTCTTGTTCAAATATTAACCGGACCCGCGACTTCCACTAAATGCCCTAAATTGATTCTTTGCGCTTTTATTCCGTGCCTCGCCAACGCGCAAGCGCTATAAAACCGCGACCGTGCGATCTAATTTGCACTGGTGGCGTACGCTTGCTACTCGCAACGTGTCGTTTTCGTCGCCAACGTTTCTGATAATTGCGCTTCGGGCCAATTATTGAGCAGTAAACTGCTTTGTGCGGCGCAGCCACACACAGTGATCTATCACAATGGTTAACCACGCACAGGTGGATAATTTACTGTATTTATTTGACTAGCTAAAAAGAGCAAAAGAAGCGGCGGTTACATATAAAGTTGTAATACATTCGTAACTTCGATATCTTGTCTTTGAACTTTTTACTCGTGCTAGAAATAAAATAATATAAGTTCGAACCTTTGGCGATGTAATAAATATCAGAAGTGCAGGTTGGTAATAGTGGGTTATTAACATTATTAACATAAATGTATATTTTATCGTGTAAAGAATTGTTAGGGCTATTCAATAGGATTGGTATGTTGTTCCATCAGAGTGATGTATTTGGAACTATTTTATGGACAAGCTGTGCGTCTTCTAATTGGTTTCTCTTTTCTTGGTTGCACACAAAAAGTATTGTCCAGGTGTTCACCAACATACAAGAGACAAGCAAGTCTTGGAAAAAATCCCGACACCCTTACAAAAAAGAGCCAATGGTATACCATTGATTACCATTGAATACCATTCAGTATCATTCAGTAACCATTGGACCATTCAATGATATTTCAGCAGCAATAACGATACATTCTCACTAGTTTACATAGAACGGGTGAAGTTACACGTGGAATATACATCACACATAAACCAGTGGCTCACTCACCTGAAAAAGATATTCATCCTCATCGAAACATCTAACAAAAAATAGTGCACGTAGGGGAAGGGCGGGTAAAATGGGCCCCCTTAATAAATATAATACGTTAGTTGAGTTTTTTAAAAAGATACCCATTTTATTATTTTGTAAAACGTGGGGCCAAAGTGGGCCCATCACAACGCTATGCGATGCCATTTAATCGTTGGCGCAAGTCTCGCACATAAACCCGCCAGCACATACATGGTGTGTCTATCCGATCAACACAGACAAGGCGCAGTGTTAATGTCTTCCTTGTATGTCTTTTTGACATGTTCTCAACTTTTGTGTGCCTTCTCTTCTTTGAACCATTTGGTTGTAGGCACGTTACCAGTCATGCCGTGGCCTCGACGTCTTTCTTGTAAGGACTGCCTGTAATGATCCAGGTCGTCCCTCTGTAGCTTGTCGCACTGTAGCCCCATGGGGCCCACTTTGGCCTCTGTCATAGAGTATCGGTCGGACGCCATTTTTGGATTAATGCGTTTATTCACTTCAAACTGAAATTGTTCATTTAACTAACTATGGCCTATTGCTCTATGGACCACATTTACAGTTATGTACCCTGACAATTTATGAAAAGGTGGTGTTTGTAAGGCATATCAATTATTTTAAGAAAAGTACATAAAACACAAATGTTGAATTGTGTCTCCTGGAGGGTCTGTAAATACTACTATCGTTGCTTTGACTACATTGCAAACCAGGAATGCTATGACAGAGGGGGCCCACTTTATCCGCCCTTCCACTAACAAGAAAATAGTGCCAGAAACATAACGACTATTATATGACAGTATTGTTATGGCCCCCTATACTGGACTCCAAACACCAGAACACGCCAACAGAATGGGCTCGAGCAGTTAGAATTGCAAATGCTCACTGTGTCTATCAAACGAGGTGTTCGTGAAAGCCACAAGAGACCGCAGTGGAAATAACCCAGGCATCAACAGGCCAGGGCCCACACACTCCGTCGTCTCCTTAGACGCACTCTACACCCCGCAGAACTTGCAGACGGAACTGTAGCTTGGAACACACATACACAAAATAACATTTGAAACCTTTGAGAAAAAATCCAAAGAAGTGCAGCCGGATTTACACTAAATTATATAAACTGACCACAGCCGCAAAACAAGTGTAAGAGGAATACTTGGTGCAAATAAAAAAATATATAGCCTCAAAAGCATTACCGTCGCATACAATAATAGCATGAGAATTGTAATCAGCTCACCCTCAACATGCAGCGCAAGCTTTGTTTGCCACCAACTACATTAAATCTTTTAATGAACGCATTCGTTCATCCATATTTAGTCTTTTATGTCGTATTCATCAGTCGGATAATCTTCTTTTTATTAATTACCTACATACTGATATTCATTATAAGAGCTGTATGTACACATACTGGAGGTCGCTATTATACACATGACATTTGTATTGTATTTTTTAATCAAATTTTTTATATTTATTTTTACAACTTATTTAATTAATTTCGTGATATATTTATCCATAATTTGTTTAACTTTACACTTATATCTTTACGTCGATCACATCATTGCTTTGATTGTATTATATGTATTGTACTTTTCATATTTTTATTGTATTTTATGTATATATATGGACGACGTCTTGTCTGAAATAAAACTTTATTATTATTATTTGGCTGGGGACAATTGAAAGACGACGATTACGACATCAACTCACATTTTTACAAGATAAAACAAACTCCTAAAAAACGAGTATGCTACCACATGCTACATATCATGCTACCACATGCTACATGTCATGCTACCACATGCTACATATCATGCTACCACAACATTTCATAGCGACATGCTCCCGTATACAAAACAACAGTCCCAATGAAACATACAAATCCATGCACGCAACAACACATACACATAATCCTTCTACCAGAGAGTCACAAGAGTCTAGAATCTACTCCCCCAGAAGTCATAAACATACACACACTAAAAAGAAACACGCAAAAACAAAAAGACGTACCCTATTAAACATGGGAGGCGCTATATAATTGAATGCGTTTTCGAAACAAAAAAGTGGAATTAAATTGCACCTCTTTTTATTATCAACGAAAGCATTTTACAGCATTTTAACGGCTAGATATATGCAACATTATGAATACCTTTGAGTGACACCACGTTTGAGAATTTCCTAACCGATTTATGTGGAATACATTACAAATTTCTATACTAAGGTATTCAAATATCGAAACCGCATTACAAAACGTATTCGAAGTAGTTGTTAAGGTTACCACCGTCCACACGAAAAAATACGGGGTAGACCCCTGTTCCCATTATAAACTATGCAACATCGATATCAAAACTATGGAATATTCCGTATTTTAAGGAAATGGTGGCAATTATAGTGGCAGTACATATAATCTATACGCGTACCTTTGTTTATTTGGGTTTGGTAGGAAATAATAACCGTTTCGCCGACGGAGCGCGTTGAGACGTACGTCTCGTCGTTTCTTGTACATTAATATTAATAAGGACCGACTAGCGTAGCGTTTGACATTATTTCATTAGTTACCAATCTTTCTAATGTAAGTAAACCTTTTAGTTCCAACACGCATGCAAACTGATTTGTTGATTTATAATTATAACGCCTAGGGTCTTCTGTTGGCCTTTTATTATAGAGTAGGGCTACAATGTTCTTATTTTCGTGCAAAAATAAATATATTATTGAAGTAAACCGAAACAATCGAAAATGTACATTGAGTAGGTAGGAGCTGGTCAAACAAATGCCGCTGGAGAGTAATGGCGGCGTCCAGTGCCGCAGATGACCATGTTTGAAAACTTATCTAAAATAAAAAAATAGGATGGTGGGAAACGAAGAACCAAAAACTGGCTACCAGATTCACAGAGTCACGTAGTACAGGTGGTTTCAAGATGCCTGTGTAAGATTTTCTTTCCCAGTTCTACCCTTTCGCAAACAACTGTCATCATTCAAATACGATTAAGTTAGGAACTCTCCACTTCTATCGCTGGCTGCAGCATAAGAGTTAACAGAGCACTGGAAATGTCATTATTCTTAATGTGCATGATGGCTAATGGCTATTACGGATTCTAAATAATAGTTGCCCGGTCACAAGACTAGGGTCAAATTGTATTTTGTTGTTATTATTTTCTCGGCATCACTGTCGTCAGTGTTGACATTATTTCCTTTTCCAGTGTCTTTTTTCTTCCTCTCACTTTTCTTTTACTACGTTCTCTGTCAGCAGTCTCCAATTCCTTCTATCATCATTTTTTCCCATTCTTCTCCCACTCTTTCTATGTCACTTTAATACAATCCCCCATCGCAATTTCGGTCTTCCTCGCCTCCATTTCTACTCCACTTTCGGGGCATCTGGACTATTTGCAAATTTTTTCATCTCCCATTTGTTTCCATATGACCAGCCCATATACTCCTCGTCAATTTTTTCTTAAAACTTTCCTTCATTCCAACCTCCACTCACATTTCATCAATTTTCTCTTATCACCTGTCTTACGGTCCACGATTATTCTTACCATATTGTATTTTGCAAATTTGGACCTTCTCCTGTTGTTTCTCTGTTAGTGTCATCGTCTCTAGCGCGTTCATGCATGCCGGGGTAACACACGAGCTGAGCACATTTCCTTTACGTTTACGTGTTATGCGTCTATCTTCCATAACCTCTTCGACTTTCCTCTAAGCGTTTATCCCGGCTGTAATCCTCATTGTAACAAAAGCAATTAATTTAGTGGATTTTGCACTGTGAAAATGCCACTTCCTGTCGTGAATTTCTAAATTGTAATACGCAACGTTACATGTTGTGAAGTTATTCGTTCAACGCCAACGCCACATCATCTATGTTAAGGTATGGATGTCTAATTAGTGTTTCATCAGAGTAACTGACTACATGTTGGCATTTGTCATGGTCTTTGTCTGTAGGTTTGGGAGAGTAGCCGGCTATATGCTGATCTTGTGTAGGGGCTTTGGGTTCGTGACTCAATAATTATATATATATATATATATATATATATATATATATATATATATATATATATATATATATATATATATATATATATATATATATATGTAGTTTGTTTGTTTGTTTGTTTGTTTGTTTGTTTGTTTGTTTGTTTGTTTGTTTGTTTGTTTGTTTGTTTGTTTGTTTGTTTGTTTGTTTGTTTGTTTGTTTGTTTGTTTGTTTGTTTGTTTGTTTGTTTGTTTGTTTGTTTGTTTGTTTGTTTGTTTGTTTGTTTGTTTGTTTGTTTGTTTGTTTGTTTGTTTGTTTGTTTGTAGGGTTGTCCCCTCCAGTGCAAAATTCTGGCTACAGCACTGTCTAAAATATCTACTATGGGTCTATGTTTATCAAATCATGGCAGTAAGTCGGAGCTCCGTGCTCATAAAATTATGGTCACATATCCTATACAAGGTATGGTCTTGTGGTTAGGCAATAGGTTGTTCAATCATTAATTTTCACTCCGCCTTTAATTCGCAGTGGCGCCACATAGTGGATAGAGAACCAACTAGTTTTGTTATAACCAGTTGCGACACCTGGGAGATACTATCAAATAACTATCTAGACCCAGCAATAGTGACTAGTACGGCTGTTAAATTAATGAAGTCGATTGATTATTCCAAATGTCTACTATTAATCCATCTCTACAATTCATAAAACATTGTTTTCCTGAAACATTTCCTTTATTTTGAAAAAATTATTAAATCTTTAATTGTGTCGTAAGGGGCTGTCATTGTCACATGACCAACGATGCGAATTTGGCCAAAGGTTGAGTTCGGCGCAAGCTTTCCGGTTACGGGTAATTTTGTCAGTGTATGCATTTTGTCTTACTGTTTTTTATGGATAATCATCGCGTGCCTATATATACCCTTGATGCGTGGTCTAGTGAAACTCTTGTGACGATACCATGAATATTAATTCATTGACATTTGATTATGCCACCAACCAGTCCCAATCGATCCCCCCATGCCCCAGGGCATGAGCACGGTTAGTAGCCCTAGACTAGTTGCAGTCCAGTTCGGACCAAAGCTGCAGGTTCCAACCACGGACTAGCACCAAGCTTCATAATTACAACAATGTTATGCATGAATGTGGATAATATTAACACGTTACGTTAGCGTCAGTCGTTCTTGTAGTTACAATATGAAAGGGTCTGACAAAAAACGTCAGTTGGAACAGCTTATCAACCCAACATACATGTGATGTCAGGTCTCAGGACGATGAATGATTAGTCATGCCCAAATAAGTGATATACGCTTTACTGTACATTACAGGATAGTGAGGCTACAAGGTAATTCAGAAATAGAAATGTTCACTGCTTACTAGGTATATGTACTACATGTTCAGTCTTGTTCATCTGGTCTTCAATAATCTGGTTGCTATGCAATCCTCACATTTTGTGTGGGAACCATCTTAATATCATGTATAATAAGGTATCTTATTAATCCATTTGTTTTGGTTATCCAGTCAAAAACCTTGAGAACCAAAGTGTGTGGATAAACGAGATCTGTCCAACAGTGTCCATATATATAAGAAGGCCTATTCGTTTTAAAATGTAAACTAAAGTATGTGTGCATTATAAATTTGAAATGCAACAGATGTTTTGTAATAAGATGATTTAGTCAGAACATATAGTCATCCTTGCAATATAAATCTGTACACACAATGTCACATTGATGATTGAGTGATCATCTAATGATTGATAAGTTGAAATTCTAATAGTCTGCCTTTTTCAGAATGACCCTGCATCGTGTCAATGCCACAAATATCTTGCTGCCAAAAGTCAGAAAGATATTTATTTGGTAAAACTATACCAAGAGAATCAAGAACATTTTGCAAAATGTTCAACTGTCGCTAAAAATATAACCCGGAATATAAGAACCACAACAGGATTTATACAATTATGATAACATACAACTAGTGACATTGGCATTCTGACATTGAGAGGATGGATCCATTGCGACTAATGTGTGAGGTTGTCGACATAGAAACATTGACACGATGGAGTGACACATCAGTGCCAAACTATGATGTCATCGTCGACAACCCAAACTTCAAACCGTCGCCATTTCCGGTAGATGAAACCATTAACAAGAAAGTAATATTATGGTAGGTACATTTCAACACTTTGTTGCTGACATACTTTCAAGCACTTCTTAGTCTCTACTGTTGATGTCCTGTGGCATTTGTCAAATACTTGAAATAAGTGAACTTTCAGAAGGTGCCATCCCAAACTAATGCCACATTTTACCATAGGTGAGCAGCCATACTTTGAAATGTACTTTAAGTACAAGTGCTTTTCATTGGCAAAATACTCAATTATCAGTACATGCTTTCTGAGGAAAAGAACTTGTACATTTCAAATGTACTCACTTAAGTTAAGACTTTTTTTTGCCAGGCAGTGGACTGTGAAATGTAGCCAGTCAGAATGACCTAACAGTACTCAGCATAGCAGTTGGTCAACAAAAGACAGCATTGCCATGGTCTGTTCATGTCTCAAGGGCTTCAGTAATCCAACCTTTATCACTTATCACTGATCTGTTATGGTGTAAACAAGCATTCATGAACTTATTGATAGTTGCTACATGTCAGTGCACTGGTAGCTCACTGGTACAGTGTTTAGTGATTAGCATATGTAGGTTTAGGGAGAAAGAAAATTGCATTCGATGTAGGCAGCACTTAAATGTATATGCGAAAAGTACTTGAAAATCAAAGTACTTTTGTAAAGTATGTTTAAGTATGAGTACATGTGTCGTTTGCAAATGTACTTTAAAATGTTATTTAACTTCAAAAGTACTTAACTCTATAAGTTACCAGGTACGTATAAAGTACTGTTGCCTGGGCAGTTCAGCCCTGCTCTTGACTTAAGTATGTGATCGCTGTTTTCTGGAAAGGGAATGGGCTAGAATGGAGATGTGACACAAATCACTGAAACCAATCTTCACTAAAATGTATTGACTGTTGCAACACTGGTTATGGGAATGGATATTAACTACAACTCAACACTGGGCCATTGTTACTCAGATCTGTGGATGCATGTGTGTGTGGTTTAGTGTGTACATGTATGTGGTCATTGTTTGCTGGAACGGTGATAATGATTACTAGACGTTGAAATTTGGGATTCAAAACTCAGTATATGATGTCAACGTTTCTTAACTCAAATGTGTGTTCTACTATTTGTAGGCCTGAATGCCTTGTGTGTGGACATTAGAAAACACAATCTCAAACCATTCTTGTCTCAAATATGTGTTCGCTATTTGCAGGAATGGAGATTAATTATCAGGGGTAGAATTTTGGTATTTATTTTACTATACAGCAGGACTAGTAAAGACAACAGTTTTATAGTCTGTCAACAGGGTTTCTAGTCCTGCAAATATTAAAACATGCACAAACACTGTGTTTTGCAACCCCAATTAAATAGCAGCGTCCTGTTCACAAAGGTAACAAATAAAAAAACAAAGTAATTAATGAAGAACTGAATATATGATCCATGTTCAAAAAGTGCAATGCATGCCAATTGCACCCAGTAATTGGCACCACTCTAACAGATACAGGGCAGTCTACCACTGTGAATTTTCCACAATCGTTCATGAAATTTACCTTATGAAAATGTTATGAAAACTGCTCCTGTATTATGGAAATAAAAATATCACACACTAGAGAAAATTAGAACTGCTAATCTTATATGGCCAGACAACTGAGACAAGTTAATACCCAGCACCTAATAGAATGTCATCATTTATCAGTAAATGAAGCTGTCACTGCAGCAGCCAGTTGTTCACTGGCAAAAATGTATAAATGTTTTAATGATTCGGGATTAAGTTACAACTAGGCCTGTGAATGGGTTATGGTTAGGGTCACTGTGACTACAAAGGCTTGTGTGACTACTTTAGGTTGGGGTGAATGACACGCTGACCTTTACTAGACAGCCCAGACTAGTTGGTAGGCAGGTTTACTAGTCTGCCTTTGCCTAGTGTGCGAACTAGTGGGTAGTTCTACCTCTGAATTTACACAACTCGATATTTAGCTATTCTTGACCCTGTAAGTGATTTATGTTTGTAGGAATGGAGACGTTACCCGACTCAATGCTGAAGCCATTGTGAACTCAACTAACGAGGCGCTGAATGATCGCAACTTGGTCTCGGACCGCATTCTTCTGAAGGCTGGTCCAGGTTTGAGAAAGGAACTCAGAACAGTTGTCAAAAGTAAGAATTTGTCAAAAGTCCCCAGGAACAGATGACCTGGTTAATTTACGAGGTCACATTCCATTTGAAATGAGGTTTTAGTTTAGTGTGTCAAACTTGTAATAAAACAAGGTGAACTGTTCTGTATTTGCATAATGATTATAAAGTGTGTAATTCTGGTGGGGGTAGGTTTGTAGAAAGTACCATGGAAAATTGGATATTAGAATATCTCATTTTGTAGCGAATAATGTGTTGAGTTGAGCAATGAAGTAGTTTGGGTTAAGTTGAAAAGAGTAATACCTGTTATAAAAATAATTTTAAAGATATTTATTATTATGCTTAACAATTGAAAGTAAACATTAAAAATACATTTCATACATACATTGAACAAGTCAACACGAGTAATTTTCAAGATGATCGTTAATTACAATACAACTTTTCCCAAAGAGCCTGTGACCATGGCCAGTTAGTGTGACAAGCTGCAGTGTCTGACCAGTGACCACCCTTGCTGTGTCAGGTTGTAGGACAGGGGAGGCAAAGATGACGAAGGGATACAACCTTCCATCTCGCTTCATCCTTCACACAGTAGGTCCCCGCTACAACCTGCGGTACAAGACGGCCGCAGAGAGCGCCCTCTTCAGCAGCTACCGCAGCCTCCTCCAGCTCTTACGGTCAGTAAACATGGGTCTCCATAAATTAGTACCGAAAGAGTTACAATGTAACTCGTTCAATGTTTATAATAGTCACAGAGTTGTCATTTAAATCATTGCGTCATCACAAAAATTCCGGAATTGCGAGCTCGGATCATTCCCAGGGAGTCATTATTCAACGGCGGGGGCAGAGCTGCAAAATGTTAGCATTACACAGTCAATATGGCTTTCGCCGTTCGCTTTGATGGTTCTCATGAGGGTAAACAGTTGATTCATCATGAAGCAGAGTTTCACCAACCAAAAGTGGTTCATTAAAATATGAATAAGGAATATAAGCATATGAAATATGAATAAGGAAAATAAGCACTGTTGCTTAATTCCAATTGTTACATTGTATAATGTACTTATACATGTAATTATTACTTTACTGTTGCTAATTATTATATGTACATGAACTTATGTAACAATAAAGCTAGTATTATTATTATTTCAGCTGTCAGTATAATACAACATATTTAATTTATATTGTACGACATTATTACTCAATAAAAAAGAGGCACGCTCCCTTTAAAAACAGGTTTATTGATAATATCGCCAAATATGGCCACATTGACTGTGATACACATTGATTTTCAAGCAAGGTTCATGTGTCCACATTCAACACAGCAGTCTTCATGTTACAAGGTTCATGTTTCCACATTCAACACAGCAGTCTTCCTGTTACAAGGTTCATGTTTCCACATTCAACACAGCAGTCTT
The DNA here is from genome assembly GCA_025642075.2 of Ridgeia piscesae. Taxonomy (NCBI): domain Eukaryota; kingdom Metazoa; phylum Annelida; class Polychaeta; order Sabellida; family Siboglinidae; genus Ridgeia; species Ridgeia piscesae. The sequence goes on along the minus strand of JAODUO010000016.1, from coordinate 94,310 downwards.
CCTGTTACAAGGTTCATGTGTCCACATTCAACACAGCAGTCTTCCTGTTACAAGGTTCATGTGTCCACATTCAACACAGCAGTCTTCCTGTTACAAGGTTCATGTTTCCACATTCAACACAGCAGTCTTCCTGTTACAAGGTTCATGTGTCCACATTCAACACAGCAGTCTTCCTGTTACAAGGTTCATGTGTCCACATTCAACACAGCAGTCTTCCTGTTACAAGGTTCATGTTTCCACATTCAACACAGCAGTCTTCCTGTTACAAGGTTCATGTGTTCACATTCAACACAGCAGTCTTCCTGTTACAAGGTTCATGTGTCCACATTCAACACAGCAGTCTTCCTGTTACAAGGTTCATGTGTCCACATTCAACACAGCAGTCTTCATGTTACAAGGTTCATGTTTCCACATTCAACACAGCAGTCTTCATGTTACAAGGTTCATGTGTCCACATTCAACACAGCAGTCTTCCTGTTACAAGGTTCATGTGTCCACATTCAACACAGCAGTCTTCCTGTTACAAGGTTCATGTTTCCACATTCAACACAGCAGTCTTCCTGTTACAAGGTTCATGTGTCCACATTCAACACAACAGTCTTCCTGTTACAAGGTTCATGTGTCCACATTCAACACAGCAGTCTTCCTGTTACAAGGTTCATGTTTCCACATTCAACACAGCAGTCTTCCTGTTACAAGGTTCATGTGTCCACATTCAACACAGCAGTCTTCCTGTTACAAGGTTCATGTGTCCACATTCAACACAGCAGTCTTCCTGTTACAAGGTTCATGTTTCCACATTCAACACAGCAGTCTTCCTGTTACAAGGTTCATGTGTCCACATTCAACACAGCAGTCTTCCTGTTACAAGGTTCATGTGTCCACATTCAACACAGCAGTCTTCCTGTTACAAGGTTCATGTGTCCACATTCAACACAGCAGTCTTCATGTTACAAGGTTCATGTTTCCACATTCAACACAGCAGTCTTCATGTTACAAGGTTCATGTGTCCACATTCAACACAGCAGTCTTCCTGTTACAAGGTTCATGTGTCCACATTCAACACAGCAGTCTTCATGTTACAAGGTTCATGTGTCCACATTCAACACAGCAGTCTTCCTGTTACAAGGTTCATGTGTCCACATTCAACACAGCAGTCTTCCTGTTACAAGGTTCATGTGTCCACATTCAACACAGCAGTCTTCATGTTACAAGGTTCATGTTTCCACATTCAACACAGCAGTCTTCCTGTTACAAGGTTCATGTTTCCACATTCAACACAGCAGTCTTCCTGTTACAAGGTTCATGTGTCCACATTCAACACAGCAGTCTTCCTGTTACAAGGTTCATGTGTCCACATTCAACACAGCAGTCTTCCTGTTACAAGGTTCATGTGTCCACATTCAACACAGCAGTCTTCCTGTTACAAGGTTCATGTGTCCACATTCAACACAGCAGTCTTCCTGTTACAAGGTTCATGTGTCCACATTCAACACAGCAGTCTGCCTGTTACAAGGTTCATGTGTCCACATTCAACACAGCAGTCTTCCTGTTACAAGGTTCATGTGTCCACATTCAACACAGCAGTCTTCCTGTTACAAGGTTCATGTGTCCACATTCAACACAGCAGTCTTCCTGTTACAAGGTTCATGTGTCCACATTCAACACAGCAGTCTTCCTGTTACAAGGTTCATGTGTCCACATTCAACACAGCAGTCTTCCTGTTACAAGGTTCATGTGTCCACATTCAACACAGCAGTCTTCCTGTTACAAGGTTCATGTGTCCACATTCAACACAGCAGTCTTCCTGTTACAAGGTTCATGTGTCCACATTCAACACAGCAGTCTTCCTGTTACAAGGTTCATGTGTCCACATTCAACACAGCAGTCTTCCTGTTACAAGGTTCATGTGTCCACATTCAACACAGCAGTCTTCCTGTTACAAGGTTCATGTGTCCACATTCAACACAGCAGTCTTCCTGTTACAAGGTTCATGTGTCCACATTCAACACAGCAGTCTTCCTGTTACAAGGTTCATGTGTCCACATTCAACACAGCAGTCTTCCTGTTACAAGGTTCATGTGTCCACATTCAACACAGCAGTCTTCCTGTTACAAGGTTCTGTGCTGGGTGATTCCTGGCAAATGAACAGACACCATTGCTTGAAAGTGTATCCACCTGGTAAATTGGAACCAAGTAAGCAGAAACACCGGGGGAGATGCACTTACGATGCCTAAAAAGTGGGTATTAATAAATGGTAAAACATCTCAACAAGTGGTGCCTGTGTACTGGGGTTCATTGGGGTGTTTTTGTTTCAGAGAGAACAAAATCGCCACCATTGGGCTAAGTTGTGTGCACACACAGCGGCGAGGGTATCCGTCCTACGAGGGCGCGCACATCGCTATCAGTGAGTTGTTTCTAGTCATACACACTCATCCACTCAATAAGGAGGCCTCATCAGTAGGACTTGGTAGCACAGTGGTTAGAATTGCACACTCCCGATTTTCAATAGCCAACAACACCAAATACACTCTTACAAACATACTGTATAGTTTTAGATCAAATATATAGGTCATGCAACTGAATAGATGACCAGGTGGACATTTGAATGTTTTAAATTTTAATGCATTTGAGTGATGTTTATTTTGAAGGAACGGTGCATAGGTTTCTGGAGAAGTACGGCAGAGACATTGAAGCAGTGGTATTTGTGGCAACTGAGGAGGACGAGGTAAGAGTTACTCTTGTCCTCAGTATGCAGTATTTTACTGATGGTACATAGTACAATTTACTGTTAACTAATTTAATAAATTTCTATAGTTCTGCTATTTGTAACTAACCCTCATCTGTATGTATTTGAATGTTTTACTATAATTATAACATTTTTATCTTATAAATTCTAACAATTATTGTCAGCACTAGATTTTAGTGCCTGAATAAAGTTATTGTAAGTGATGTGTGGTGTTTCCCAGGCCGTGTACCGCTCCCTCCTCCCCCTCTACTTCCCACGCAGCAGAGACGAGGAGCTGTTTGCTGCGTTCCATCTGCCACTGGATGTGGGCAATGCTGACGGGGAGCCTGTGATAGCCGAGAGACAGATTCGCATCTCCGGCAAGCCAACCCAAGCACCACTAGGTGAGACCCAAAAGGCTTCACACCCCTCATTACGCATACCCTCTCCTTACTTTTCCTTGTCCCAGGTGAAATGTTTGTTCGACCAAAAAAACACAAAATGATTTGTTGCCCAATTTATAATAGCGTCAATACAGTTCACTTCTGTAACAAGTATGCACCACTAAATCACTGTTTTCATTGTTCAAGCGTTGATGTCAAATAATAATATCCACTCAGCAAACATTAGTTAGCCAGCTACATCATGCCTTGACATTTAGACTAAAGGATAAATTCATTTTAATTACTTACTATGCGCCAGAATGACACAGCATGTGTATCTGTAGTCTGGTCTACTGACTATGGGATACACGGCTTCCTAGCTGAGGATCCTAGCAGACTACAAGTAAGTATTAAGCTGGAGCTGATTTCGTGCTCACAGACAATGACTACAGCTCTGTGTATGTTCTTACCCGGTTAGCTTGTGTTTGTTCTCTTGTCAGTATAATAGCATTATCCATTATTATTACATGAAATAAATTAATATTAACATTACATAGCTTTGTACCATTGACGATTGTGTCGGTTGCTTATTGAGAGAGCCTGTTTCTCTACATAGCAAATGATGTCGAAGAAAGTGTGAATATCAACGAAGCGTTCGAGACATCTGTTTCAATCGGTGCCCACGCCTTCTCAAAGATGCAGGGAGATATCGACAAACAGCGAAAGCAAAAGATGCAGAGATTGAAGGGAACCCCGGTGGAATATTTTGAGCATCAGAAGAGGTTGGTGTCTTAGGGCAAATTTAGTGAAATTCTGATAATTTTAATGTGTACATTCAAATTGTTGTGGGATAGTTTAATCTTAAAACTATGTCGATGAAGATGTCCACAAACTACCAATATCACAGAGCTTGTAATATAAACTCGAGAAACAGTTGTATTTTCAGGAAATGTTTTAGGATACAGTATTAATTATTTTGGTGTTTGGAATTTACCCCAGATTAGTGACAGATTGGTAAATTCCGAAACTTGGGCTGGTTATTAAACATTACTAAATCATTGCATAACTAAATAGTGACTGCTGAGTTGACTAAGCCCTTTATCCAATGAGTGCAACAGTAAGTATGACATGTCTGTGAATGATATAGGCAGTGTGTGGTAGTCTAACTTGTCAAACGCAACCATGGCTAATGTGAACGTTTTATCAGAAATGGTAGACATTAGAAATGTATTTAAGAGATGTCGGATTTTATATGACAATCGGATTTTATATGACAATGATGTCAACCATATTATTACAGATATGCGAAATAAAGATTTTTGTATCATTATAATGCTAAACATATTCTTTGAATTACACCTTGTGAGATCACCCCTTTGTCAGGTGATATGTTGAGATGACCCCCAGGGCTGGTGTGTGTGCAGGTACGAGAGACTGCTGAGACGAGCGAAGCAGGTGGACTTGTCTGAGATTGAGGCCACCCATTGTCTCTACCAGTCTGGCTTTGATAAGTGCGGGCGGGCGGTGGTCGTGTTTGTGGCTCACTACTTCCAAGCTCACCTCGTTGACCAGGAAAAGGTTTTGTATTCATAATTTGACTCGTTTAATATTTTCTTATCAAAGGTATTATATATTTCTCATGGATAGTTACAATTTTACTCTAAGTTGATACAGTGGTGATTGTTGCCTGGCAATCTTGCCAGAAATAACAGGCGCTCACCCAGCCACTACATAATGCCATCGTGATCGGCAGCATGCAGAACTTCAAAAATTATTCATCCAAAAACATCCTTCAGAGCTCTCTTTCAAGATAATTATTCCAAACTGGACTATTCACACTAAACAAATTGTTTATTGTTTCTAAGAATTCACGTTATTTTTTACCCACATGAATGTGTTTATGCATTTCAGCGGTTTTGTTGGACACAAATATTTTACCACTCTAGATGGTTCAATTAACAAAACTAAAGAAAAACTAAAGTAATACGATATGATTTTCACAGATGTTAAAACATATTTTATACTACCAACATCTATACTTACTTCATTGTTCAGTTCACATGTTAATTTTTGTCAAAATATGTTTAACTTGATGAGTTTGATGATACTGCATTTTAGCGGTAACTAATTAATTGAAGTGATGTGATGTGATGCAGCGATGTCTTGTTTAGGCTCTTCTTTACTTCATTGACTTAATGGACACGATTGTGCGGAAGAAGTTTGTCGTTGTGTACCTCCACACGTTGACAACAAAAGAACAGCAACCAACCGTATCGTTCCTCAAGGACATAGACTCGATGGTCGACAGTCGGTATGTGGCATATTCGTGTAAGAACATTTTGCCGGGTTTGGCAAGAAATCTTACTTAAAAGTAATTTTTCTTTGATCAAGCGTTGTAGTTTATATACAAAAAATTATCGTGTCAAATCTATCATTTATTGTAATTACATCCCAACCACTGAACCAATGACAGCGTCAGAAAGTATTCTCTGCATTTGTGGTCTCTGCTGCCCTTTCACTACAGAATCCTCACGATGTGGATGAATAAAAAATTTCCCGTCAACATAAATTGATATGTGGCATCCCAAATGAAATAAACTTGAATTTTACGCAATGCTTGTTTTGCGACGTGTTGGTTTGCAACATAAATGGCAAAGTTGGTGTCTCCACCTGGTGGATGGCACGAGAAAACAGTAACACGCCACAAGTGCCACTAGGTGGTGCCACCATTGTGTTTTCGTCAGAGAAGCTCGTGCTGTCTCTACGTTCTTCCATGTACTTCCGTCTCAAAGGAAATACCGTTGTATAAAATTTAAAACATAACAGGAGTTTTGTGCCTGTGGCCATTAGAATGTTGAATGCTAAATGAGTCATATTGTTCTTGTAGTGGATACATCTGGAAATTCATTGTATTTTGTTGTGACCATCCCATATATTTTAAATGTGATCATGTGTTGTAAAATGCATATCCTTTTTAAGGAAAATAAAGTCATTTGATTTTATTTGAAGCATTACTTAAGAATGTTTTAATACAATGAATATGGTACTCTGAAAGTAGGAGACTTGTATTAGTAGGAGAGAGTTTTTACAATATGGAAAATACTCCATTTAAAATGAATGTAAATGAGTTGCTCTCATCATAGTAATGAGATCACTTTTACATAACCAAACTTATAATGAGATAGAGACAAAGCCTTTTGTGTGAATTATATATTGTAGTTTATGCTTTTTAATTACAGCACCAGGTAGCAAATTGCCTGGATTAGTTAGACATCTTAAGCTGTTTTGTATATTGCAGATACAGAAACAATCTCTCTGCTATCTACATAATCCATCCAACATTCTGGTCAAAGGTATGTAAATGCACCACTCTCTGTGGCTGTTGTCACGTTTAATAAGTATAATTCTACTTCATATTTACTTCTAATCAGAGTATATTTGTTTGAGGTAAAATATTGATAACTGTTTAAAATAAAGGGTTGATGTGGTACTTTGTGTCTGGCGATGTGGTACTTTGTGTCTGACAGGTGTTGATGTGGTACGTTTTGTCTGGCAGGTGTTGATGTGGTACGTTTTGTCTGGCAGGTGTTGATGTGGTACGTTTTGTCTGGCATGTGTTGATGTGGTACTTTGTGTCTGGCATGTGTCAATGTAGTACTTTGTGTCTGGCAGGTGTTGATGTGGTACTTTGTGTCTGGCAGGTGTCAATGTGGTACTTTGTGTCTGGCAGGTGTTGATGTTGTACTTTGTGTCTGGCATGTGTTTGATGTTGTACTTTGTGTCTGGCAGGTGTTGATGTGGTACTTTGTGTCTGGCAGGTGTTGATGTGGTACTTTGTGTCTGGCATGTGTCAATGTGGTACTTTGTGTCTGGCAGGTGTTGATGTGGTACTTTGTGTCTGGCAGGTGTCAATATGGTACTTTGTGTCTGGCATGTGTTGATGTTGTACTTTGTGTCTGGCAGGTGTTGATGTTGTACTTTGTGTCTGGCAGGTGTTGATGTGGTACTTTGTGTCTGGGGGGATGTGGTACTTTGTGTCTGGCAGGTGTTGATGTGGTACTTTGTGTCTGGCAGGTGTTGATGTGGTACTTTGTGTCTGGCAGTGTTGATGTGGTACTTTGTGTCTGGCATGTGTTGATGTGGTACTTTGTGTCTGGCATGTGTTGATGTTGTACTTTGTGTCTGGCAGGTGTTGATGTGGTACTTTGTGTCTGGCAGGTGTTGATGTGGTACTTTGTGTCTGGCATGTGTTGATGTGGTACTTTGTGTCTGGCAGGTGTTGATGTTGTACTTTGTGTCTGGCAGGTGTTGATGTGGTACTTTGTGTCTGGCAGGTGTTGATGTGGTACTTTGTGTCTGGCAGGTGTTGATGTGGTACTTTGTGTCTGGCAAGTGTCGATGTGGTACTTTGTGTCTGGCATGTGTTGATGTGGTACTTTGTGTCTGGCAGGTGTCGATGTGGTACTTTGTGTCTGGCAGGTGTTGATGTGGTACTTTGTGTCTGGCATGTGTTGATGTGGTACTTTGTGTCTGGCAAGTGTCGATGTGGTACTTTGTGTCTGGCAGGTGTTCATGTGGTACTTTGTGTCTGGCAGGTGTTGATGTGGTACTTTGTGTCTGGCATGTGTCGATGTGGTACTTTGTGTCTGACAGGTGTTCATATGGTACGTTGTGTCTGACAGGTGTCGATGTGGTACTTTGTGTCTGGCAGGTGTCGATGTGGTACTTTGTGTCTGGCAGGTGTCGATGTGGTACTTTGTGTCTGGCAGGTGATGTTGTACTTTGTGTCTGGCAGGTGTCGATGTGGTACTTTGTGTCTGGCAGGTGTCGATGTGGTACTTTGTGTCTGGCAGGTGTTCATGTGGTACTTTGTGTCTGGCAGGTGTCGATGTGGTAATTTGTGTCTGGCAGGTGTTCATGTGGTATTTGTGTCTGCAGGTTGTGTGGTATTTTGTCTGGCAGGTGTCGATGTGGTCTTTGTGTCTGGCAGGTGTCGATGTGGTACTTTGTGTCTGGCAGGTGTCGATGTGGTACTTTGTGTCTGGCAGGTGTCGATGTGGTACTTTGTGTCTGGCAGGTGTTGATGTGGTACTTTGTGTCTGGCAGGTGTCGATGTGGTACTTTGTGTCTGGCAGGTGTTGATGTGGTACTTTGTGTCTGGCAGTGTCGATGTGGTACTTTGTGTCTGGCATGTGTCTAGTGAGTACTTTGTGTCTGGCAGGTGTCGATGTGGTACTTTGTGTCTGGCAGGTGTTGATGTGGTACTTTGTGTCTGGCAGTGTCGATGTGGTACTTTTGTCTGGCAGGTGTTATGTGGTACTTTGTGTCTGGCAGGTGTGATGTGGTACTTTGTGTCTGGCAGGTGTCGATGTGGTACTTTGTGTCTGGCAGGTGTGATGTGGTACTTTGTGTCTGGCAGGTGTCGATGTGGTACTTTGTGTCTGGCAGGTGTCGATGTGGTACTTTGTGTCTGGCAGGTGTCGATGTGGTACTTTGTGTCTGGCAGGTGTCGATGTGGTACTTTGTGTCTGGCAGGTGTCGATGTGGTACTTTGTGTCTGGCATGTGTCGATGTGGTACTTTGTGTCTGGCAGGTGTTGATGTGGTACTTTGTGTCTGGCAGGTGTTGATGTGGTACTTTGTGTCTGGCAGGTGTTGATGTGGTACTTTGTGTCTGGCAGGTGTTGATGTGGTACTTTGTGTCTGGCAGGTGTTGATGTGGTACTTTGTGTCTGACAGGTGTTTATGTGGTACTTTGTGTCTGGCAGGTGTTGATGTGGTACTTTGTGTCTGGCAGGTGTTGATGTGGTACTTCGCCACATTCTGTGTGTCCGGTATGAAGGGCAAGGTCCAATATATTCCTGGCCTTGAGTATCTCTACAGCCGCGTGCCAGTTGACCAGTTGGACCTTCCTCAGTTCGTCACAGATTTTGACCAACAGGTGAATTTTTCTGCTAACTCCAAATGTTGACAGTTTTCTATAATTTGACAATACTAATTTGTTTTTGAACTGAGTATTAATTAATTAATTTTAAATGTCTTATTACAAACACTGACTGGTCTTCAATGTGTGTTAGATCATCCAGTTGTACTTGTAGTTTCCAGTTGCAATTGAACTTAATTTGTTTAGTTGTAACTCTATTTATCCTTGATCTGGTGTCAAAAACACAACAAACAGCACAATTTAAAAAAAAATTGTTGTCCTGTTAAATGCAGTCATTATGGTAGGTGGCGTTAGGTTGTAACCATAGTGATTGTAAATAAACGTTTGTAATGATGGTTGTTAGGTTATAATATCGTCACCATGTCATTATACTATTAATATTTATGTGTGACTTTTAGTGTGGATAATAATTAACACGTTCAGGTGTTAACTCCAGAGAGATGGGTTTGAGACAAACAGGCAAATGCCAAGAGTTGCATTATTATAATTACAGTGTTGACATATTATCTTTGAAAGAGGGATAGCTAGAGAGATAGCAACATCATGTGAAACAGACAGCCATGGAGAGATAAAGAAAAGGGCTGTGAAATTAATATCTCGAATAAACCCCACCATTTGTTTTCATTGGTTGGCAGTGATTTGATTGGAGTGGTTCTGTTCAGACATTCTCTGCCCTACAACCACCATGTTTCTGACCCGTGTGTCTGTCTGTTATTCACCCATCACATGTTGTCTTTGACAGGTAAATGGCACAAGGTATTACGACCCGGAAGAAGATGCAGCTTTGGGGTCATTGTGACCTAAGTCATTGTGACCTAAGTCATTGTGACCTAGCTCAGCCAGTTTGTGACCAGACTTACTGTCACTGACATCATGGTGTCTACTGCAAAGTTAGCATGTCACAAGACAAAGTTAGGATGCACCATTGTCCCATAACAAGGAACACATCTGAGACATGTATCATTCGGTGATATCTGTTTTTGGATATGTGTACCAGTGTTTGGTCATCAAATGATCCATGGAAGGTGTTGGAAAAGATGAATCCTTGGAAAGTGTTGAAGAGCATGGATGATTATCAGCTGATCTGTAGAAAGTGTTGGAGAGTATGCATGATCATCAAATGATCCGTGAAAAACTGAGAATTGTTTGAGACTATGGATTATCATCAGATGATCTGTGGAAAATGTGGAAGAGTAGGGATAGTCATCAAATCATCCATGGGATCTGTTGGAGAAAATGTGTGAAGATCAGTCTCAGTCAGATTGAAGGATGATTGGTGATCCGAAGATTCTCCAAATGAATTGCATCTGCTGACTGTGGCACAGTGTATGGAAAGACCAGGATCACCAGGTCATCCATTCAGGATCACCAGGTCATCCATTCAGGATCACCAGGTCATCCATTCAGGATCACCAGGTCATCCATTCAGGATCACCAGGTCATCCATTCAGGATCACCAGGTCATCCATTCAGGATCACCAGGTCATCCATTCAGGATCACCAGATCATCCATTCAGGATCACCAGGTCATCCATTCAGGATCACCAGATCATCCATTCAGGATCACCAGGTCATCCATTCAGGATCTCCAGGTCATCCATTCAGGTGTTAATATTGCTTCCACTATATATATGGAACTGGTTATGAACATTTCACTTGGACCAGCAGCTGTGTGTAATATTTTACCAGTCACTTTATGTGTGTTGTTTCAAATGCAGTTATAAACACAAATTGTCATCAAAATGTCATTCCAGGTAAATTCCTTTATAACTTTATGGCAGTAGAATGACAGAGCCAAAGTAACTTTTAACAAAATGTTGTGACAAACCAAAAAATCTCAAACATGGCAGAATGTGTTTTATTTGCATTCTTGTCCACACTATCTACATTTATATGTACATTTTGATCATTACTGTGTCATTTGTGTAAGATATCATTGTGCATCTAACTGCTATATGTGTGGTAACTAATTGTTATTATTTGCTGTAGCAGTTAATTTACTGTAACTATTTCTGTGTCAAAACTGAGTTTCCGAAACGGGTTCCGATGAACATGTGTGTGATTTGTTCAATATTGTGATGATGTGAGATTACATGTAATGTAATGTAATGGGATTATGGATAGAAGATCCAATAAATTAGATCAGTGTTTAAAATGAAACAGTCATGGAAGACATCGTTGAATTCAACGTTGTACTCTGGACTATGTCAAGTGGTTAATTCAGACGTACACATTTTTATGCACCTTAGTTGCCGACATTCATAATATAATAGTCTTGGTTACCCGGGGGACCCCCCGGGTTTGGAAGGGTGGGGGCAGCATTTTTTCCCAAAGCCCCTCAACCCCTCGGGGGCCCTTTGGGGAATATTGTCTGCCGGTGTAACCGCTAGGGCAGCCTTACCCCAGATTAGGGTAGACAGTAGACACGCTGATTGGCTCTCATGCCAACTATAAAATTAAAATAACGATATACTTTTACAAGGTAATGATATCCTATGAAAAATATTCAACATTGAACTTATATTAACACAAAAATAAACAGATATACATATTTGCAATTATTGTAATATAATTTACCTTAGTTTGGAGCTTAATGTCGAAGATGCGTACGACGTTTCGATCCGTCAACTACGGACCTTGTTCACGTACTGGTGTCACGTGTGTTGCCTCAGATTTCGGCGGGATAATTTGGTTGTAGATGGCGGGCAGTACGTGAACATGGTCCGTAGCTGACGGATCGAAACGTCGTATGCATCTTCGACATTAAACTCCAAAGTAAGTTAAATTATACTACAATTAACCATTCTTGGAGCCATGAACAATATATTCACTATATTTGCAATTGTTTATGAAGCAAGAATTAGACATGGGGATTGGCTGTCACGTAAAAAAAGAATAAATACGAATAATTGTATATAAAGCGATATTGTTTTCGATTGTCCTTTAAATGTCAACACAATTAATTACTTAGAAATAATAAAAATGTAATGTTATTTTTTTATAGAATTTATAATATTGAATTAATGAGTATGCCGGTGCTGCCTCTAACGGATAACATTCAAAAGTGCCTTAAACCACCAGACTGTCTTCTCGGCGTAGTTACGCAGCCGGCCAACAGTCGATTAAGCAAGACTAGCTACGTGGATTCTGCCTCAGGGCAAAACTTGCTTAACGTCAGGGCGGCCTTGACCCAGAATAACGTAGGGACGCTGATTGGTCCTCAGTCTTGAAATGGTATTAAATAAGGATACAATTTTTATCAGATAATACTATATTATAAAAGTATTCAAAACTAAATCAGTAAACTGAAACATGTGACACAAAGTAACCAGAAATGAAAATTGTTGTTATGTTTTCACCAAATGTTTTTTGTTCTAGTTTTTATTTTGTGTATAGCGTTTACTTAGTTTCTTTGTCATAAGCACACGTACATTATATTATAAAACATTAATTATTATTATACATGTAAACCTGTGAATTAATCTAAAACAGTGATGCCGTCTGACGGCTTCGAGTAGTGACGTCAGGCGATACATAACTTCTATTACGCCTAAATCTTAGAAACCAAGGTCAGAGGTGCATCGTTAAAAAGGGTCAATAAACACTTCCAGTTGTCACCAGATTGATTGATACGCAATGGTTGCATAAGCCAAGCACACCTTTCACCAGATATCTCCTCTGCGAAGTTATCCAGACAAGCGAGAGTGCGGTATGATAACCTACTCAACAAGGATCTGGTTACACGATTGTTCACCACTTGAACATACACAATTAGTTATAATCCAGCTAGTGGCGTTAAGGAGATTGCAACATTATACCTTCCACCGCGGTGATCTTTACGGAACTGCAGCTTATCCAACTGATACGATCTAGATTAAATTAATGAAACTGCGCTAGTTGTTAATGTTTGCATGCTTCTGTATGCATTTGCAACACTTGTGAATATGGCAGATCGATATGTATGATTGATGACATACGAACAAATCACAGTATTGACACCAGTTGTGTTGTGTCATATCAGGGTACCGCCTCAATACTGGCTACCGCCAGTTCCGACGCCGTTATTACATGCATCCACTGTAACAGTTAAATCAAAACTAACTCGGATGTTTTTATTGTTTCAACTGAAACAACTGTCTACTCGATATTTCAAATATAATCACGAGTGATACACAAATAATCAAACCTGTTTCCTCGGTTTGATCCAAGTAAATGTGCCATAATCCGCGAATGTTCACTGCACGCATTAGACCAAGTAAATCGTCAAAGACATTTTCGAGCAATAATATTTGATGTTATTCCTTCACCTCTTCCTCCTCTTTATTCTTCTCTTCCTTCTTTTCCTCCTCCTCCTCTGTCTTCACTTCCTCCGTCTTCATCGCCTCCTTCTTCTGCTCCTCCTTCTTCTCCTCCTCTTTCATCGCTTCATCCTCCATCTTCACCCTGTCGTCCATCTCATTCATTTTGCCTTCTTCCTTCGTGCCAACACGTCCCCTTTTGCCGACGACGAATTTTAAGGTGACGAGGACAATGACGACGAGTAAGAGAAGAAAGAATGCGATGCCGATGTAGAATGGAAAACTGGGTGACGATGACTTTGCTGCTGTTTTTGGTACATCGCAGTGGGTGCCCGTGAAGCTACCAACGCACTCACAATATATCTTCTTTATCGCTGAGCAGTAAACACAAGTCCCGTCATTTTTGCACGGACTGGCGCTGTCACCCTCGCAATTCACGCCGCAATGCGATTCGGGGCAGAAACAGTGGTGGACCTTGGCACTCGCAAAGTATTCGCATGTCCCGCCATTCTTGCACGGGTTGTTCTCACACGAAGTCACTGATAAAACCATTTACCTGATTAAACCTAAATCGAATTCATCGTCTCGGTGATCAGATATGCGCGAGCCTAGAACAGACGGTGTCACTGATCTGTGCGTTGTCCGTATAGAGAAGTGGGGCTTTCATTATTACGTTCCCATAATGCTTGGCACCTGGGACGGGCCACATGATATGTTGCGTATGTTATGTTTACGTTTGCTATTGGCGTATTCCATTAATAACTGGTTTACAGAACGTCCCATTATTTTAAAATCCTTCATCAAGTATCAGGTTTAGATGGATTTTTCTTAATTTTTAAAAAATCCAGAACATGGTGTGTATATATATATATATATATATATATATAATATCACTATATATATTATATATATATATATATATATATATATATATATATATATATATATATATATAATATTGTGTGAGTGTCTGATGTATTGATGTGTGTGTGCATTTGAGCGTATGTATATTTGAGCGTATGGATGTGTGCGTGTGTGTATGTATGTGAACCTATGCGTGTGTGCGAGCGGGCATATGTGTGGTTGTGTATGTGTGTGCGCGATTGGGTGGTCCGAGTTTCCAGTCTTCAGATGCGCATTTCAAATTACATTTATAATGGGGCTTAATATGACCGCAAAAATACTTATCGTAAGCGCTATTTGTCAAACAAACCATTATGGTTAAACAGTGAGCTGGTCAACTAATGTATTTCATAAGTATCCACTTACCATTATACATATTGAAGTCCACAGTTGGGCCTATACACTCACGTGTGTGTGTGTGTGTGTGTGTGTGTGTGTGTGTGGTGTGCGTGTGCGTGTGTGTGTGTGTTGTGTGTTTGTTTGTCCGTGCGTGCGTGCGTGCGTGCGTATTTTATTGTTACGACTGCAATGTCATGACGTCAGTTCGGTCGAATTCACTTGCTCGCCATGAATTTATTTTTTATCTAAAAATACAAAACGTTTACCTAAGTCCATGCAAATTAACTTTTGATTCAAAATCAACATACCAGATATCGAGAAAGTCTTAATATTGAACCAAGAAACAGGCCACCGAATCGTGGATATAAATAAAAATCGACGGGAAGTGTAGGCCTTGTACCACTTCATCTATTATCGACCCACTATCACGACCAACTGTTCCTTGGAGTATGCGCTAAAACTGCGTATTCTAGGTATCAGTGGTTCACATCGACGTCATCCGTGATATTTGCCTGAGGAATATACTGTCTAGACACCAGTTTTCCTATTCATTCGCAGCGTCTTCCGGTATCCAATAACACGTATTTTGTAATGTGTCTACTATGCAGGTGTGCTATCTAATCCTGTAGTGTGTGAGTGAAACTTCCGACGGTCGTTAACACGTGACCGTTAACAAGGCCAGAGATCGTTTTCGGTCGATGACTGTCTGCGCTGTTTTGGGACCAAACGGAAATGTTACCAAACTAGAACGTCTCCAACAGGTGCGGGATAAGGGACAAGGAGGAGGGTCGTGGCCGGGTGCCCCTGGAATTTCGCGCTGGGGGGCCGCAAACATTTTTGTTTTGTATTGGCAGCGTCAAGCGGCGTTCAAATCTAAGAGTTTAAAGTTTAAAGAGTCTTTTTTAATATAACGAGGATATGCAACTGGAGTTTTTTTTAGTTTAAGCAGTGTAAACTTCAGTGCGAAAAATATTCGTATACCGTATAGTTTGACGACTTAACCGTGACGTTGATTACACCGTACAGTTTGATGACAATGACATTGATTGCACCGTACACTTTGGTGGCATAGCACTCAAGACGTAGACTGTACCGTACAGTTTTATAGCACAACACCTATGACGTTAATTATCTGTGTATAATTTGACGACATAACACCCGTGACATTGATTTTCCCGCAAAGTTTGACTATATAACACACGTGAGGTTGATTACACCACAGCGTGTAACGACATAACACCTGTTATATTGGTTGTGTCGTACAGGTTGATGGCATAATAGCCATGACGTTGTCCATAACGTACAGTTTGTCGGCATATCACTCATGACGCTGACTGTATTGTATTATTCCATACCGTACCGTACAGTACCGAACTGTGCAGTTTGAAATGTGCTGACTCCGATCAAAAGACAAGTATGGAATTTACAAATATATTGTGCATGTAATAATAACGTTTATATTTTGGCAATTAGGAAGACAGGTCGTGTTTGACAAGCAGGGACGTTTTCTAGTGACGTCTATTCAACACTGGAGTATAGCTTATACTGCTTCTTATACTTCACGCCCGTATGCCTAGTAAGTCGTATGTAAATATCTTAACTTACATCCAGTATTCTGCCCCTGGCTGGTCCATCCAGTATTCTGCCCCTGGTTGGTCCATCCAATATTCTGCCCCTGGCTGGTCCATCCAATATTCTGCCCCTGGCTGGTCCATCCAGTATTCTGCCCCTGGCTGGTCCATCCAGTATTCTGCCCCTGGCTGGTCCATCCAGTATTCTGCCCCTGGCTGGTCCATCCAGTATTCTGCCCCTGGCTGGTCCATCCAGTACTCTGCCCCTGGTTGGTCCATCCAGTATTCTGCCCCTGGCTGGACCATCCAGTATTCTGCCCCTGGCTGGTCCATCCAGTATTCTGCCCCTGGCTGGTCCATCCAGTATTCTGCCCCTGGCTGGTCCATCCAGTATTCTGCCCCTGGCTGGTCCATCCAGTATTCTGCCCCTGGCTGGTCCATCCAGTATTCTGCCCCTGGCTGGTCCATCCAGTATTCTGCCCCTGGCTGGTCCATCCAGTATTCTGCCCCTGGCTGGTCCATCCATTATTCTGCCCCTGGCTGGTCCATCCAGAATTCTGCCCCTGGCTGGTCCATCCAGTATTCTGCCCCTGGCTGGCCCATTCAATAGTCATATGTCTGGTGCACATTCAAGGAATGTCGGACTTTTTGATTGGAGGGAAACCGTAAAACCCTCTTTTATTTGGCATGCACAGGTGGACGTAACCATTAAGAGATGTAGCCAGGAAATGGTAATAAAAATAGTCACTACACTGTTTAAGGCATCAATGTTGTTATGAGAAAAGATTCCATTGTGTGATCAGATTTGATTGTTTCCAGGAAATGTCAATGAAATTAGATTAAAGTGTCCCTGTTGTGTCCAGTGGCACTGATATATGACTGTACTCCACGGACGCACGTGTCCGAGTGGGTCTTGCTCACCTCAAGCCGCTTTATGTGCGTGATTTATTTACCTCTTTATTTACTACAATTAGAAATGTGTGAAAGTCATGTGAACCTTTAAATGAGTGACTCCACTTACTTAGAACTATCTACAATAACATACTGAACGGGGGGCTACTGGTATTCAGTTCTCACACCCCAGGGGCTACGGGCAGGGGGACGGGGGCTAGAGACTAGTGGGGTGACACCAACGATACGATTTCTGCACGTAGGACAAGGAATTTCTCTAGAAAAAGCGTTAGGTGTAGCGTATGGAATATACAAATCGTACGGTGTACCATAATTTGTTTTATAGAGGTCAACCGTACACAGCTATACTCAATGCGGGCTGTGCAGTTACATACTTTACAGAGTCTCTAAGGAACAGAAACAGTCAGATCTTTATTCGACACAATCAAAATAACAACAACAACAAAACATTATTTTTTTAATGTGAAAGGGAATAAATAATATATGTCGGGAGACCCCAACTAAGGCTAATAAATGTGCCGCTGACGTGAGAGCCACCCATAGTGACGTGAGAGCCACCCATAGTGACGTGAGAGCCAGCCATAGAGGGATCCGGTTTCATTACAGGCCGACGCCAATGACAAATATTTGTAATAACTGTTTTTATTTCATGTTTTTTATTTTTATTGACTGGTAAATAAGAGAAGGGAACAGCTAAATTAAGAAATAATATGGCCTAACCCGGAGGATATAGTTCTGGCAGGATATTATAAATTGCTACACATTAACGTTATGCTGATCATGTTGCAAATAGTGTTAGATGTTTCGCCGTAAATATCTCCAAACACGTGTCATTTTTATCTTCGCCACGACGTTTATTTCCTATTTGTCTTTGCACGCGTTACGCGCATGTGACTGCGATCGATTTCTGTAGCGTTTTGGACGGGTTTTTTCCTTTCGTGGAAATTCAATTATTCATAATGGTCCCTGTCTTGTCACACGAACTTTCACGCAATCTGCTACATACTCGTTTTGTAGATGTACATTCTTTTATTCGGCAAATAAAATAAAAACCACTTACACCATTGTGTACTATATTACAGTGGCCGTTTTGTCTATTCTTTTTAATAATATTGATATCGCGATTCTACGTAGATTTACATGTTTTCATTACTTGTTTCAGTATTATATATATATATATATATATATATATATATATATATATATATATATATATATATATATATATATATATATATATATGGTGCTAGTTCTAAAATAAACAAAGGCCTTTACGTGTCCCCTCCCCCGTACCCCACCGATCGACGCCCATGCTGTATGGGGGATGGGAGATGGAGATGGAGATGGAGATGGGGGGAATGGGGAGGGAGAGGGAGAGGGAGAGGGAGGGCGAGAGGAGAGGGAGGCGAGAGCGAGAGCGAGAGCGAGAGCGAGAGCGAGAGCGAGAGCGAGAGCGAGAGCGAGAGCGAGAGCGAGAGCGAGAGCGAGAGCGAGAGCGAGAGCGAGAGCGAGAGCGAGAGGGAGAGGGAGGGAGCGGGAGTGGTATTTCGAAACAAATATACAAATCAACGACCTGCTCAATGCCTCCGCAAGATCTCATGCAAAATGTCCGTCATGCACGGGCAGTGATTATAGTGTTAAAAGTGAAAAAGGGCCATGGACATATATTGGTTTATAGCACAAATAATAATGCTTCTTTACATTTTCATTGGTTTTTTTTACAACACGTGTGCGAAGTATTTCATGTTAATTTACGATCACTATTTTGAAGTTACTAAACTTTATTGAACGGACGTTTTCTACACTCTTGCTCTAGATAGAGGACGACATTTCTATTCTAGTTTATCACTGTCAAGGCTAGGTCGTAACTGGGTTTGTTTGTCGTCGGTCGTTTCTTAGAAACTTTACTTTACGACGGCTGTGCAGGAGCCTGTGTGGACATAAAGTCTAATCATGGCGTGGGCGTCTGTTTTGTTGCACATAAAACAACCAACGCTCCACTTGGGTAATTTGTCGAGTGTCTTTTCCGGCGTTTTTGTCCCTGTCGCTGATCATTTCTCTTCTGTGTTCTGCAGTCAACAGTGTGTGACAGCGGAGAATGACAAACGTCTCCGCCCTCTTCGTTGTCAATTGTTGGACCATCCGTGCTCATTTCAAGATTTTCCGCGTCACGTCACGGACCTGGCTGAAACTTGCGCCAGGAAATGACAAAACATAAATTGAGGACAAGACAAGAAGATGCTGACACGCATGCGCACACACGCACGCACACCACACACACACACACACACACACACACACACACACACACACACACACACACGCACGCACGCACGCACGCACGCACGCACGCACGCACGCAAGCAGACACACACACACTTACACATATATAATCACGCACACACACGAACGCACGCACGCACACACATACACGCATGCACGCACGCACGCACACACATACCCGCACGCACACACATACCGCAAGCACGCACGCACATACCCGCGCGCACGCACGCACGCACGCACGCACACACACACACTAATTAATTAAATACGCCTGTTTAATTATAACCAATCAAGAACAGCGATGTATATTAATAGAAGTTTGTGTTGCTGTTTCCGATTGGTTACAATTAACCACGCATACTGAATTAATTAAAGGCACGCCTTTAACTAATTAAACGCGTTCTTTCAAGTGTAACGAACCAGAACCAGCGAAACAATAATGCTAACACGTTTTATTTTGCTCTGATTTGTTACACTTAATAGGCGCACATAATTAATTAAATGCATGCCTTTAACTTCACTTACGTATACTTAATTAACTAAACGCATCATAGTAATGCTACAACAACCCTTTAAAGGGAACCAAAAGGGAAAAGTTACATGCTATGCACGTGAAAGAGTTAATAAAAACGAACTATTCTGAATGGTAATCACATTGTTAAAGTCAGTGGTTTATTAGTAAAAAAAATCTGAACACCTTTTCTATCAAAGTTCGTAAGTCCCGCCATTTTGACTGATTTGTGACATAGCGAATGTATGGCTCAATGAGCGGCAGATCGGGCAAATCTGTATTAAAAATTCCGTTAAAATAATCGCCAGGTGGCGCTTCGCGGTGTTTACATCCGCTTCGTGTACCCGGCGTGTAGGGAAGCGAACATGATTTTCGTTCAGAAATAGCTGAATTTCGGTTGCAACGATAAGGGCCAACATTTTCAAGATAGAACTGAACGCGCTGGTAAACCTGGTAAAGAAGACCCGCCGGAAGCCGAAATGCAGAGGCGAGTAACAAGCCGAGGCGACATTGACAAGTGGTCGAAACTCGCTGAAACTTCGAAACACTGACAAGTATGTTGATGGCCTCGCATTCGATCCCGGGATTCGGCGAGTTTCTTCTTAGTCACAGCCATGCCGTGTATTATTCTCCAAATCAGTGGTGTAGTGTCGGATACGTGAGGTTTCCCAATTTGAAACAAATATCATATGGGGTCATGGGCATGGCTCTCCGATTTATGTCAGCCTGACACCCACACAGAGTGACAGGCTCGGTCCTTCGCCCTAGCTTAAAACTTTTTTCAGGAATCAATTTCCAAATTGTCCACAACTGTGACAAAAATGCAGATTAATTGTTGTTTTTCAAATTCTGGACATTATTATATTAACAGTAGCGACTGTGGCATGCTTTTGTATTATTGATATAGCATGACCTGTGCGGCTATGAAACAAATGTGTGTCAATCATAGATATAAATAGAACACACCAGTAGAACTATAGCCATATAGGGGAAAGATTAATTATCTAACTATGTGGTGTCAATATTGATTGTTCTTTTAATAGGCGTGGTATATTTAAAGGGAAAGTTTAGAGCGTATTTCTGGAGGGCTAAATAAAGAAAGAAAATCACCACCCATGTTCTTTATGAAATCGACTTCATGCTGAATAATAGTTGTTTTTTAGCTGAAATATATGTACAGTGGAATGTCTCTATTAAAAATAACCATTTGAACTGGGTAAAAGTATCACAACTAGCAGAACAAATATTCTAAACTATAACATATGTGGATATATTTATGTATATTCTGTGGTGATCTTAATTGGAATGTAACTTTGTTGTCGAGGTAACCATGATAGTGGCGAGGTAACCATAATAGTAGCCGTCAGGTTCCACATTGTGCTACTAATATTTCTAATTCATGAAAAACTAATTTAATCACCTGGTTCGGTTTCAGATGTGCCATGATACATTACAAATGGCCATGGATTTTATATTCTGTGTTTGGAGCAGACAGTGCTTCCAAATGTAACCGGTTAGACAACTTTCACATGTATCTGCCAACAAAAATGTAAGTATATGTTCATGTATTATAAACAGTGAAATGTGTTGCTCACAATTTATTGACAATGAAAATAACATTAGAGCAACCAGAACACCAAGCAAACTAACATGATACAACATTTATATAATACAAATGATATTTCATACAATGAAAACACCACACATTATTCTATAGTAGAAATATACCCAACAATTAATGTTTAACAGTAACTGATTTAGGATCATTCTAGAACATTTCGAGTAGCATGCCCAGTTGTCCACTATGTCAGAACTAAAAAAAACGTTCCAATGATTTTATAAAACCACAACATGTATTCTACCATGATAATGGATTAAGTTACCTCCATTTTCATATGTCACCTGTCAACACAGTTCTTATATAGTGTTGTATCCAATCCTCAAACATGGGGGCAAATACATTTGGATTTGAAAGTATTTAAATACTTTTTAAGTATCTGTAATTTATGTTTAGGAATAAAAAGTATTTGGATACCTCAAGAGTATTTGTATTTAAATAAATGTCAATGTATTTGACCCAATGTCTGCTTAGCATTGTCCTTGTCAAAGTGCTTTACACTTTACTCCCTGGCAGACCTACTTAATTAAACAACATCTCGTGACTGTGGGAAGTATCCAGCCAAGCTGTAATTAATTAATCAAGACGGTTTGTGTACAAATATCCACCATTGTCTATAGCCAGTTACTTGTTTACACAGCTGAGTGAATTGGAGCAATGACGGGTGAACAGACTTGCCCAAGGTTCGACACAGCACCACATGGTTTCGTTCTCGTAGTTGAGAGTCTGAAGCCGAGTCCAAAGCTTTAAACCACGGCGCCACTGTACATAGTTGATATATTTATTTAGGCCTTATTTTATTTCAGGTGTCCAAGTCGGCCATATACAGAGAGTTTTACCTGGTGGATCCATGGCAGGCTTGGTCGAAGGGTACAGAGAGTCATACCCGTGTATACCAGCCATAAGATGGAACTTCTGTGCTCTCAGCGGAGAACAAGATATGGGATAACACTCAGCACTTGTTGACTGCTGCCCTTACAAATTATCAGTTGATTTGTAAATAAGCAGTTGAATTGATTATGAACAAATCAACTGACTCTTGACACCAGCAGATCTTGTTCCATTAGCTTGGGCATATCTGTACCAAGGACTGCAATTCCGACATGGACAGTCATTGTGGGCAGCGGCCAGAGTTCTGACAAAAATGTAATTCACCATTCTCTCTTTCTGTCTGCCATGGGCTGGTGGATCTGCAAGTAAACATACAGCTGTAGTGTCTTCTGCAGCTCCAATTGCTTGCGTCCTGACCAGAAAACAGCCATGTTGTCAGGGTTCGCTAGGACGTGGCCGGACGTTCTTGCTAGAGCCATGGTTCCATCCCTATAAATAAACAGGACATGCTGTAGTGCTAAATATTGACTGTTTGAATTTACTATGTTTTTATATGAAAAAAGATCATTCAATCTGCGCCAAATAAGCAGCATATATGTTACAGTGTAATAGTGAACAGTGTCCTTTACTTTTGTGCAGTGTGTTGGAAGTGGCAATATCAACAACCAGGACAGGAGTAGGCTAGATACATTTATCAAGAAAGCAAATGGGACTTTAAGGATGGAACGGGTCATGGATAGAGTACAGAAGTTTTCTGGCAGATGACATACACTCACTAAGATCTTAATTTGACAGCTGACAGGAGTGACAGATACTGAGTTGCATGCGCTAGAACTGCATTCATATTATTGCACAGTGCTTGCACAGATAGATAGATGGTGATGCTGCTCCAGCTGCTGTCTTCATTGAATAGAGATGTGTGCAATTTCCTAATGTTGGTAAATGTGGGATTGAATACATAATTGGTAAAATAATACTGCGTCTTACAAACATTTCACTCCACTATAACATTCATCTCACAAGATGACAATAGCATTTATCGCTACATTGTTTGTGTCATGTATCTTATATTAATTGCTTAAAATTATAATATCCAATAAACACAAACGTTGGCACCTCAAAATATTAAACGAACAAGAATATCTATGACAATGTATATTGTTAACTGGCAAAATGTCATATTGAGACATCACGCTAATGTGCATAGTGGATCATCTGACTTACTTGCTAAACTATTGGATTAAATTTTTGTTGAATTACATTAGTGATTTGCACGACACAATGGTTGAGGGTAGAGAATTCCACTCATTGTGGTGGAGAAGAAACTGGTTCCAAATGTTTACCGAGTGTTTACCCGAAGATCTAGTGTTGTATTGGATAGCGTGATCTTGTGGGATATCTACAAGTCCACGTTCCATCTAGTATATTATGCTGGTCTGTTAATGTTTCTTCTTGTTTGCTCAGTGTGTCCCCAATATTTCAAGAAACTACCAATAAAGGCAATATTGCAAATTTGCAAAGTGATTTTTTACAGTACATAAGTTATGTCTCATCATAGCTAATTATTCATCCTTTATTGTAAGCCTGTAACATGTCCTAGTATCAATGTTGTATGAGTATCTGGACTGATACAGCACATAAAATTTGTAATTTGTTCTCTCACTGAACAAATAACATGAATGATTGAAAACAACATTCGCAATGGCCAATGCTATTTTTTAATGTTTGAATAATATGTTTACTGAAAAATATAGCAGTCATGTTGGCACTTTCAGAGCGGTCAACCTGAAAATAGGAACTGCATGCGTAGCTACGAAACTCGAAAGGCAGTACCTTTGAAAACTTATTTAGCGAGTGATATCAAAGTGCCTATATTATCGTTCATGCGGATTGACTATGACGTCTATGATCTGGCTTGCATTCAGCTGTTTTTTGTGTTATTGACATGTAGCTTTACCTTATTGTTATGCCTCTGTTCATGCAAACGTGATATATACCATTCAAAGTAGGATAAAATAAAACTAATAATAATGAATAACAATATCGGACGGCCTAACTCGCTTGGACCTAGTTAGCGGCTTCATGATCCCGTGTACATACCTTCTAGAACGTTAACTGTGGTGGACGTTTATGAACAATATCAGTATGTACATAAGTCATCTCGATAGACATCGCAATGTGTCTAATGGTACAAGATTTAAATAATTTAGATACAGAAGACTTAATAATATTTACTAACCTTATTGCGCGCTCTGGTGACTTGGCTACGGCGACGGAAGGATTCGACCGGTTACCCGTTTCGACGACTATCGTTGGTGACTAAATATCGCGCTAATATCGTTTGCACAGCTTCCTACTTCAAAACTCGACGTCGCCGACGTTTCTGCGGATCTTGACCCAGTATATACGGTGAGAAACATCCTATTCGAAGCAACGTTCTTCGAACGGATGTCCTTCTTCGAAGTTCGCGTATCTTACAACATTGTGTTTACAACGGCGATAGCATTGACGCACGTAATCGGACACGTGACTTTAAGGCCGGTTCTGCGTGCTGAGTGGTCAGACCACGGTCAGACAACAGCAAGAGGCGCATCATGGACGCTTCTATGAAGCCGATGATTTCAGTAAAATTATCCACTTTGGAATAATTTTACTAATAAACCACTGGCGTTAAAAATGTGATTACCGTTCAGAATGGTTGCTTTGTATTAGCTCTTTCACGTGCATAGCACGTAATATTTCCATTTTGGTTCCCTTTAACTTTACACATACGTATTTAAATAAATAAAGGCACTATTTTAATTAATAATTACAGGCATGCCTTTAAATAATGTGTCCATGGAAAATGCACAATATACTTTAAAAAGTTATTTGACAACGTGTGCAGACGGGAACTATTAAATGCACTGAAAGGCCGCATTCTATTATAATACACCAATGTGACCTTGTGTCCGCTTTACCAGGGTATTGTGTTTTCACTGACGACAGCAGAAAGGAGTTTATGATCGAATGAAATTCCTATGATAGCTCCCTGGTCGCTCGCTCGGCTGCACAACTTCGCTGATCAGACAGTCTGGTGAAACGTACACTTGAATAGTATAAGACGTATACTGCTCGAAGCCGCCAGATGGCATCACTGTGTTGGATTAATGTACAGGTTTACATATATACTAATAATTGATGTGTATAATGTGTATGCTTTTGATAAAGAAATTAAATTATGAAATATATATACCAAATAAAAAGTAAAAATATGAGATGAAAATTAGCAACTACAATTTTTTATTTTTTTTTATTTTATGTGTGACATGTTTCAATGTAAGTATTTTTTATAATATAGTATTATCTGATAACATCCTTATATATTTTTATTTCAAATTCGGTCTGAGAATATTCAGCGCCTGTACATTATTTTGGGGCTAGGCCGTCCACAAATCCTATTACCACGCAGGCACAGGTAATTGTAATAAAGCTACCCGTGTTTTTGGCGGCTGGTTCCTCGATATTACCACTTTCATCTACTGCCCGGTGTTCATAGTTTTAAGAGGTTTAATGGATATGGAAGATTACAAAGTATTTTCATTTGGCGATGTAACATACCACATAAAATATTGTTTTCATGACTAAAAATACCGCTTTTAAAACTGTACAAAAACAGGTTCAACGCTAGACCGGAAATACGTCTACACTGACATCATCGTTATTTGTACACGCACACTCTGTGAACGTTTTGTTTTAACCTTTACGTAACCATTATTACCCAGATGCCTAACACCAGCCAAAGCTTCGTATCACCTGCATGGGGACCCCCACATCTTCATCGGAGCGAAACGTACATACAGAATGTAATACAAACATAAATAGAAAATTCGGGGGAAATGTCGATTAATATTTTAAACGTAGCATTACTGTTTTATGGTACGTTTAAAACACTGCCACGGTGTTTTCGAAGGGCGGTGTTTTCAATTTACTACACCTGTCTCGCATTGCCTCGTTGGTCACTTTGCCATGGCCTCCCCTACTTGACGTGTTTTCGCTATAAACGCACCAGAAATCGGTAGCATGTGTTTATAAATACCCGAAAGGCTGTGCCAACTAGCATAACACCGCAACGACCCGGCAATCGATGGCTCAATATATCGTGGGGTCCGCGTCAACAGTGCAGCGAGGCTGTCGTGAAAACAGAATTCCCACCCGGTGCTCCGATATGCCCCTACAGCATACCTTTGCAGAACAATCGATGTGTTCCACGAATTGAGTGTATCTCAGTTTCAATCACGACAATAGAAGACCGCACAGTTGGAAGCCTTTCGTGTCCATTTACATGCGTTAAATATTTATTTCGACTACTGTAAACGATATCTCCTCCAAGGCTTTGGCGGGCAGAACTAAAAATTAATTATTAAAGCCGGGTATGTGTTAGTGAAGGCGCAATCCAGGCTCGGATCCAGCGACTGTAGTCTACGGGGACCCCAAAACTTCCAATTGCACACGTTGGAACTCCCCAAACTAACATCGACTGGCAGCAGAACTAAATTAATATATTCGGGGGTCGGAGCCGGACTTCAGCGCGACTCAGTTGTCGCACCCGGAAGGCGGAGGGAAGATGGGGGGGGTAAATTGTTTCCGATCGTGAAACATAACTCCAGTTTCTTCAACTCAAAACTAGGGACACTTTCCGTAGGTTGGGCAAAACATTTAATGGTCCAGGGGACACGTAATACCCAAAAGGTCTAGGCCTCTAGCGAGCTCTGGTCGGCCTATGCAAACAACAAATAAAAAATATATTATAATTACTTGAACAAAATGATAGAAAAGTTGAAACACATTACAAATGATACGACATCGCACAGGAAGTCAACGCAGAGATAATTAATAGGTGAAACGAAACATAGACGGATAGATAGACGAACGTATACCTAGTGTCAAACAATCTAGCCAATGGCGTGCGTTGGTTTGCCACCTGTTGCGGATCCGTTTGCTTTGTCGAGTATCGCGTTGGTGTCACTGACCGATGTCGCAAACCACAACCCGTATAAAACGGTTGGTGACAGTATCGTAAACATGCAAACACCACGACGATTTCACCACCAGAATACCCGCACTTACACATAGAAAAGGTCGCCTAGAAAACACAGTCGTATATATCACCGCCACGAGACTGTATTATTTATACCGACATCGAACGAGCTTCAAAATCCGCCGGTGTCACCGTGTCACTATGCAGCAATGATGATGTATGATGGCGACACTTCTACATTGTTATTAACGGGATTTTACGCGCCACCAGCGAAGTCTCACACCGTCGGCGCGTACGTGGGAAAGGTCTGATGTGTTTACAAAAACGTCATTCGGCGTGATCGGTGCGTCGTTGGCTCCCTGCTATTCCTGGTCGCTGTTACGCCGTGTGACGCTAACGACAATCGATACCAATTCCTCTGCCTCTCACTGGCCGAGCGACTGACGTCACGCTGACGTCAATGCCACCATTGATCCGGGCGGTGATTGCAATTATATGTTTTCGCTATTATCCCACGAGAATCGTGCCAATGAAATTTGTCTAGAGGTGGGTAGGCCTGCTGGCGGGAATGCATAATAGGGCCGATAAATAAGAGCCACGGCACCAGTGTTTAAATAATTCAGCGACGGTTGAGCAGGGGACGCTACAGGCTGCGCAGTGTCTTCGCCATTCGCTTATTTCACTTGGCTGCCGATACGTCGTTTCGATTATGGGCGCGAACGGCGTCGACCCAATGACAGCTGTCTAGGTGACGTTACGTAAGAGACACGCGACACAGACAGGCGTCAAGAACCGAAGCCTCTACCGGAATATACAATTACCTGCACAGCTGATAGCGCGGTGCAGTTTGTGAGTGTGTTTGAATTCGGCAACACCTGCGGCTTTATCGATAAGGTTCTGCGCTTCGTCGACTGGGAACACGTCTGGTGAGTGATTCAATTTAAAGGACCTTGCACGTTACTTAGAAGTGACCATCGTTTTGATAAGATGGTCATCGGTGACCACCATTTTTCATGACTGTTCGTGTGTAGTGTTCGGGTTTTGTTTGCGCAGATACGAACATGCGTTTTTCACCTATATACATAGATTGTTTATCGGTTCGTCTTGTTGCGTTATCGTGTTGTTGTTACCTGTTGAGCATTTTAATGGAAGATCTTATGACGAAGATTGGTTAAATTATATGTTAGTTTCATCCAGCAAACATGCTAATTATATAAGTTAGTTAACTATACCTAAGGCTACATTTAGGTAAAACACACACATACCCGCACACACGCACATGTTATGAATATTGAGAGTGCAACCCCTCCAACCACTCCCTGAGTGTCACCAAACACCCAACACCCCTCCCCCGAGACTCGTCAAAACCCGCCAAATGCCCCCTTGATGCTTAGCAAAAATATCTAACTAATGTACTACTGTATGGTCTATATTGCGCTTCTTTTTGTGCTCACCAAAATAGTTCAGCTGCACCCCTTTTTACGAAATATTGGGAGGATAAACATATCTTCAGACCCCAGAGCACCCGAAATATTGGTGGGCTCAGTAACGCTCAGTCCACCTATATTTCTGCGCCCAAATATTAAGTGTGTGTAATCGCACAATGACGGCGCCACACTGTACGAACGAACAACTAAAACAGTGATCAATCTTAACAAACTGCCGACTGATATTTCCAGTGTAGACGGCATACTAAATCATACACACCAAATTGCTCGTTGTCGTATGCCAACATTCTCTTGCTGAATATGCATTATATTCACAACTGTGTATTTTTGTAAAGACATTTGCATGTAATGAAATAGCATAATTATAGCCTTAGTGTGCAGCAACTGTAATAGACTAGCTATATATAATTATGTTGGCTTACAATCGAATTTTTTAAATGACGTCCGTTACATGGATTTTAGAACTAATTATGAAAATTTAATTATTCTGTGTGTGTAGGGAACACGTCACTTCTCTGTGTGTGGGATGATACGCGTGGGTGTGCGTGCGTGCGAGCGTGTGTGCATGCGTGCGTGCTTGTGTCCACGCTAGAAAAACAACAGTAAAAACGGTACCAACTAGTAGTATGTGAGCTGTAAATATGAACGTGTTATTAGTATAGCTACAACCAACCATATTACGTAGTAATCATGAAATATTAATTGTTGAATAATTGTATTTAATTTTTATATTTGTTGTTAGACCTATTAATATAGACTCTACGCGAACAAGAAATTATTAGTTCTCGTTATGGTCGCTTTGTGGGGCCACCGTATATGTCGTCCCGCTTGTTAAATTGTCTTGACTAGGCGGGCTCATTCAAAGGCACTTTAAAATTAATGTCTTGACTGTGTCATTTGCATTATCCAAAACAATTCTCCACAATGCGGCGTTGTAGGCCTACCGCTTAATAACAAAGCATAAATGTGTGCACGACATTATATCATGGCTGGGTCAAGTTTCTTGTATATTCGTCGGTCCAGCATTTAATAGGCGGCGGCAAGTAATTTGGAGTCATCAATGGTCTTAATTAGAGGGAACCGTGCCAATTAAGCGTTTGCACAACTAACTCTGACGTGTGTGCAGTGCGCACCTGAAGCCATTTCCGTATGATCGAGTCGTAGCATTATCACCACGCAAGTATCGGGGATCAATAACGCCCCCGATAAGACCTAAATGTATAGGCTCGCACACCGCTAAAGCCAGATTTAGACACCGTTCAAAAAGGCATCGATCGTGTTGTGTATTATACTTTTGACCATGGAAGCTTTTTGAATGAAACTGCATTTTAACTCTGCCTCTGTGTTTATATATGCCACGACCAAATTGATTACCAAATATAATTATCTGAAATATATAGCTATATAACTATATATATATATAACCATATATATAACCATAGACCTATAATTTTACTTGCTGTCACACAACAATAGATCAGCATATACAGCCTATAGGCATAGCTACTTCAAATCTTCAATTATAATTATACATTCCATCAATGAACACATACAAATTAAATAAATTATATGGATTACGGTGATACGCATAACGCAATTACATAAGCTTGGCCCTACGTACAATCCTCGCTTGGAAAGGACTTTGTAACCACGCATGCAATTGCCATTGGCTTCGTCTTCGCTTTGGGCTTGGTAGGCTATGCCTATAATGGCTATGCGCATGGTAATGTGGATGCAATTAGACTAGCATTATTCATTTGCACTGTGTTGTGAAATAAACACCGCAAGGCTAGCATGTAAAAAGTTCACTACTATTTATGAGTGACAGTGGGTTTTTTGACATCACACAGCTGCATTTGTAACAAGTACATCTTCAGAATGATCGACTATGCACGTTTGTTGATAAACGGCCTTAATCAGCTGTGAACCGCTTGACATTGTATATCACTACGCGGCAAAATCTACGCGCCCATATGTGGCCGTTGTGTTTGCGTTTCTTGCAGTTAAATCAGAATATATGCATTGCAACGCATTTTTATCTTAAATCAATAAGTGTGTGGGCAAGTTATTACCACGCAGTCGTTACACAGATGACAGTTGTATGCGCTGCTATTTGGGAACTACATGTGGGCGTGATAATACCGATAGACAACGGCAGTGATAAGGCGTAGTTCGGAGCCATATGTCAAATAGCTACGGTTGGCGAAGGCGGTGAAACTGTAAGTCGGCTTTAGTTGCTCAGTAAACCGAGTTGTAGATATCGTAATTAGACAAGTTGACAGTTGTGTTTTCTGTTGCATTATAGTTGCCGCTACTGGTGGCTGCGTCTGACGATATCAAAATGGCATCTTCGTGCGAAAACAGCAACATGAACCGCTTCCAGGTATTGTGCCATGAACAAGTCTACCGGCTCGATCAAGTGATGAAAGG
The DNA here is from genome assembly GCA_025642075.2 of Ridgeia piscesae. Lineage (NCBI taxonomy): Eukaryota > Metazoa > Annelida > Polychaeta > Sabellida > Siboglinidae > Ridgeia > Ridgeia piscesae. The sequence goes on along the minus strand of JAODUO010000016.1, from coordinate 63,089 downwards.
GGCTATTCCAGTTCACGGCCGTGGTAACTTCCCTACGCTAAATATAAAACTGAAGGATTTCGTTCAAGTCGTGCGCGATAAACTGGGCGAAGACGGGATAACGGTTCAGGATATTCGGTTAAACGGCGGCGCCGCCAGCTATGTTCTAGGTTGCGAGGACAACCAAATGTACAACGACCTCGACCTTATCTTCGGCGTCAATCTCGGAAGCCCTAGCGACTTCCATAAAGTGAAGTCGGCCGTTCTCAATTCGCTGATGGATTTTCTCCCGGACGGCGTGAATCGGGAACGAATGAGCAGCTGCAGCTTGAAGGAGGCGTACGTCCAAAAAATGGTGAAGGTCTGCACGCCAACCGACCGATGGAGTCTCATCTCTCTGTCGAACAACAGGGGGCGTAACGTCGAACTGAAATTCGTCGACCACATGAAGCGACAGTTCGAGTTCAGTGTTGATTCGTTCCAGATCATTCTGGACAGCCTCCTAACTTTCTATGGAATCTCAGAGAAGGAAATGAGCGAGCATTTCTACCCGACCGTGGTTGCTGAGAGCGTGTATGGCGATTTCAATGTTGCCCTGAGTCACTTGAACGAGAAGCTGATTGCCACAAGATGTCCGGAGGAGATACGCGGGGGTGGCCTCTTCAAATACTGCAACCTGCTCGTGAGAAACTATGTGCCAGCCGAAAACATCAATATCAAGCCAATGGAGCGTTACATGTGTTCACGTTTCTTCATCGACTTTCCTGATGTGAACCAACAGAAAGTGAAAATCGAACAGTACTTGGCGAACCATCTTGGTGATGAGCAGATGAAATACGACTACTTAATGACATTGTACAGCATCGTTGACGAAAGCACGATCTGTCTGATGGGACACGAACGTCGGCAGACGCTGAATCTGATCCAGCAAATGGCGATGCAGATCTTAATGCAACAGGAGCAACGGGCGTACTACAAGCAACTGCAGATGGCGCAGTTCGACCAACAGAACGTCACAACAACTACGGCAGCAACGCTCGATAACCAGAGCAACTTAATCATTGATCAGGTGTTTTATGGCACCGGATTCACACTACCACCCATCCAGCCATCGGATCAGTATTATGGATATGTAGCTCCGTGTCTTATTGGGCCATATAGTGGGCTGCAGCAGTCGTGTGCAGTTTGCCCGACCTACACACAGTGCTGATGATGCACAAATGACATATTCCGTGTGACGTCAACGTCACATCCCCACTGCTGATGCTACTTGTGAGGTGACCTCACCTGAAGTAGCCACTTGAACTTCGATTCATGACGTTTTGAGCCTAAAGTTTACTTGTGATAAATCGCATGCGGGATTCACCCCGCTGCATGCTGGGAACTTGTCGGAACAGCATGTTGGAAAACCTGTGGTAAGACTTCGCAGATGTGACGTGCTGTGAGAATCGACGGAAACCGCATGCTGGGAAACCTGATGGAGACAGGAAGCTGGATGCGATTCAGTGGAACTTGTTGAACTTTTGTGTGGACATATTTTATTTTCCAAAACTACCACTAGAGAGATGCTATATTTCAAAATGTGACAAACTGTTGGATACGACCAAGCTGTTTGGATGATCATTGTCAGTCAATGGCCCATGATTCAGCAATCTGGACTAGCTGATATCAGCCAAACTGAATGTTGGCACTGGGCCAATGGCTGACAGTGCACATGACCAGTGGTATGTAGTAAGTTACAAATTACAATTCTGTGTTCATATATAATATATATAAATATATAAACATGAAGTGAAATCCATAGAATATATGTATTATAATTAAAATACTAAATATGTTACATATTAATAGATATAGAGAGAGATTGTTGCCGACATTTATTATGGTGGAAATGTATTTTAAAAACGTTGTTTGTTGTATAGTTGGCTGGCCATTGAAGCTCAAAATGTTCTGTTATTCAGTGATCTATATATTTTCAGATAGTCAGATCTATATATGATAGGATGTCCAGGTTGGCATCGGCATAAACAGCTTAAGTATTGAGTATTAATCTCTAGATGTATGACACAGGTGGATGCTGCAAACTGTATTTGACATTTCAATGCATCCAATTTATTTGATTCACATGCATAAACATGTTCGCTTCGGTTGTTGCACTGCAACTTATAATGCAGACTGTTATTTTTTGGTGCTGGCTGGGACTTAAGGAAGCCTAATTGGCTGGTTCACACGTTATATTATATAAATATATTATATATTCGCATATATACATATTATATTTTATGCTTCAAAGATTACTGGAACTTTTGTATAAAGGAAGCGTTGACACTATTATTATGATACTGCACATAATGATCTCCAAAGATGTCTTGTCACTTTAACTGTCTCACTCTGGACCAAGTTTAGCAGAGTATATTTTGTTGGAAACTGTTTCATGTATCTGTATAGAGTCGATATGAATGTGTATAAGACCCATGAATTATGATGTCACAGTGGCTTGGTGTCCATTAGCTGTTAAAGCTTGGAACCCACCACAGGACATTGTTAAAATATGCACTGGGTCAATCTAGTCTAGATACCTGTACATCTCTGAACAGTTTGTAAGCATGGAGGAGATGTACTACTCATAATTTCAAATACGAACAAAACATGAAATTGGAATAAACATTTTGTGTAGTTTTCAACTTAAAACCACACGTCTCGTAAGCCACGAGTGTTTAAAATTCAGGTAGTTTGAACTACTGTGTTGGAGAAATGTTTAAAAAACAGTATTATTAAATTATATGTGGGAAATAAGAGAGGAATGCATCCTTTCATAATTCATTCTGAGGTAGTAGTATGTAAAATAGAAAACACCAGATGATTGAGTCTGTGGCAAGGTTTGGTAACTGACACAGTACATCAAATACTTGACCTTTGCCCTTGTTGCTTGCTCCAAGTCAACAGCTGTGAGCTGTCACAATACATCAACAGTCAACCTCCTTTGTCACTTACGCATAAACTGTCCTTCACCTTAGTCAAATTTGGAAAATTATGCAATGATTGGCAGCCAAATATCAATGTGCATATACACAGAAATATTTTGTATGCTAGCAGATTAGTGATTGTTGGCTATATTAATCAGTTTAATTATTTAAATGTTACAATGCTTGCGTCACTGCCTCATAAAGTTGCGACAGATGCGAGTTATAAGTATGGTTAATTCTTGGGTCACTGTTATTTGCAATGTGGACAATTGACATTGACAGCTCTATGCACACTGGTGTCTCACAAGATTCCTGTGACTACATTGCGATAAACTAGACCCAGTACTACGCAGACAGCTGTCGTTGCTGCACATTACTTCCGGCCTCTTTGTAGTTTTGCCAAGTGCGTTTGACGTTTATGTCGATGCTGTCGAAAAAAACCATCCAGTGACAAATTGGTAGCTGTTCCTGTTTGTGGTTTCGTTGTGTTTATCCCCAGTCAGTCATTTAGTTCAAATGTTTTCGCTTCTTGTGGCCTGTTGATTTGGCTAAGTGGGGATAATTGGTGTTGTTTTGGTTGAGTAAATCCATTGATACACATCTCGTACTGATGTGCTGGAGGGCTGGGTGTGTACCTCAGTGGCGATAAAATAGTTGTGGTTAACTGTGATACAATCTTTGCTTTCACCCAACAATGACCAAGTAATCCAGGCACATCTATGATGTTTGTTCCCGTGCTGACGTCGCTGTCTAAATATCACCAGGTCATGTAGGTTGGCAATATAAGGGTAAACAGAATTAATTGCAAATCACTAAAATCGCATATATGTATGTCCGTGGGCGAGCTGTACTGAAAACGCCCCAGTCGGGCATGGTAATTTACCACCGTGATGTGTTTGACGCGCTATGAGAAACATTTAAAATCGGTGTACACTTTAAAGCAGGGGTACGAAGTCGCTACTGTGTATGAATACACAGGTATGATATATATATATATATATAACCGTATCTTTTTTGAGGATTAAGTGTCATTTGTTAAATTAATTCTCATTTACTGAACACCCTAGAAGTAGTACCTTCTCACTGATGTCACACACTTGTATAAGAATATGTCATCAGGTCCAACAAAGACCTTCCAGTCTGCACATGTCTGGTTACTGAAGTCTGACTTCGACATCAAATAGAAAATCAAACGGTACTGAATCCATGCTTGGATGATCAAAAATTGGGAAAACGTTGCCAAAGAAAAAACTGTTCTTGGACCACCATCCAGTGTCGATGTCGGTCAGAGTTAGAAGGTGTTTGAGCCTTTGAATGTACAGTGGTAATATCTTGGTAAGACATCCATAGTGGAACCTTGACAGTAAGCACTAGTCAGATATGGTCTTAAATTCAAGGCAGTCTTGATATTGAATTGTCTTACCAGAATTGTTGTTGTCAATAGCAGTGTTTAGGGAGTGGGTAAAATGTTAATATCCGGATGGTTGTTAGTTGGGGTTCCATTCTGTGCTGTATTCTTATGAGGTTTATGAGTCGAGCATGATGAAAGCATCAGGGTTTTACTGCTGGGAATCATGCGAGGGGAATCATGCGAGTTGCTCCTGTGAGAATACATGGATGCAGACAGGGGATACGTGCAATGATGTATGGTGATAACAAACGCTGTCGATGCTATAAGACCACTGTTGTTGTTGTATAATGATGATCATCATATTTTTTGACTTGCATTATCTGAAATAAATGATTGAATTGCTGTAACAATGAAACTCTGGTATTGGTGTAATTTGTGTTGGACCCCCCCCCCGTGTCTTTATGTAGGATAACGTTTCTGCCAGTTTAAAATGTCCCATTAAATACTAGATACAATCCAGTCCTAACATGTATATTATAGTTTTATGCAGCAGGGCTTTATGCAGGATAAAATTATTGCCAGTCACACATGTTTTGGGGGACACATGGATGTTAACTGTTAAGCCAGTTTACAAACGTTTAAATGTGTCTGATGACCTGAAATGGACTGCAAACACACATGTGACACCATTTTACTCACTTTCAAGGCATAACTAGCAATATCTACGGTTTTGGAAGACCTTTTTTTGCTCCTTCTTTTTTTACCGTCCACCCATATTTCTACCCGTCCATATTCGTTTTTACCCGACCAAATGACGGGTGGACGGGTCTCTACATACAGCTATGTTATGCAAAGACCTGTCCATTCGTCATTTTGATGGGTAAGCAAAAACCTGTTGTGGATGGGTACAAATATCACTGGAGGGGTAAAAAATGAAGGAGCACTTTAAAAATGATAGATATCATCAGTTATGCCATGACATTGGTGTCACACGTGTGTTTGTAGTTTATTTCAGGTCATAAAACATCTTATATTTTTTACATGTATATATATTCATGAGTGTGACTGGTAAAGAAAGGTTTTAGTGTACTAGAGTGAATAATTATTTTAATATAAAAAGTCACCTCAAATTTATAATTGTCCTTTTCTCGTCCATTCAGATTTTACCCATTCAATACAAACTTTGCCTGTCTAAAAGATGGGTGGGCAGGTCTCTAGCTACTTGTACTTCCCTGTGTCTTGTTTCACAGAGCCAATCCTTGTGATTTTTACTTAAGAGTACAGGTCCAATTTGATTAATGTCTCCACATTTTCCTTGCACTTGACAGTTCTCTGTGACTGCAGCGCGAGATCATCTTTCAATGTCATTTTGACACAGCCAGCCACATGACAGAACAAATAAGGCGTGTACATTATGAAACATATGCATGCAAACATGTACACGTTGTCGTATATCATGTGTCCTTCGTTTCACCACTTAGCTGTGGAGAAAACAGCCATACTGTACACACACGTGACTGAATTATTTACTGCCGAACTGTGTGGGAAGATTCAAGATGGAGGCCGTCTGGAACTTGACTGCAAATAAGTACTTGTTTTTACTGGGTGAGCTTAATTTATTACGTACATTTTTTTTATTTAAAAAATTATACATAATAAACAAGTGAAATTGTCAAAAGAGCAGTGCTGTTGGTATTGGGAAAGCGAAGTTTTGTAGTTTGAAAATGTTCATTCTAATTTCGTATCTCAACAATTTTCTTTATTGTTGTTGGATATTTCTTCCTGAATCTCAAAAGTACCAGTCAGATTTTACACCAAGACGGGGTGGATGGGTGTTGCAATTGACACTAGAACACTGGGTGTTGAAACTGACACTAGAACACGGGTGGGTGGGTGTTGAAATGGACATCAGAACACTGGGATGGGTGGGAGTTGATATGGACATCAGAACACAGAGGGTGTGGGGTTGAAATGGACATAAAAACACCGAGGGTGTGGGGTTGAAATGGACATCAAAACACCGAGGGTGTGGGGTTGAAATGGACATCAAAACACCGAGGGTGTGGGGTTGAAATGGACATCAGAAACTGGGGGAGGGCAGGTGTTGAAATGGACATCAGAAACTGGGGGACGGCGGGTGTTGAAATGGACACCAGACACTTGGGAAGGGGGGTGTTGAAATGGACACCAGGCTATTATAAATCTGAAGCGGAAATCCCTAAGATTTGCTTACATTCCGCGAGGCAAAAATCCGATAAGAGTCCCTGAAATTTCAGGAGAGTTTTTAGGTACTTTTATCACGCCACAAGTAAGCCTATGTTAAGAAATAGGAAAACGACAACGTCGTATTAAAAAGGTGCGACTCATTAACTTGTGAATAACTGTTACGCGGCCGTGGTGAAACTAAATATCCGTGATAGATCGTCGCACTTATATTGCAAAGTGGGGAGTATCGAAATAACGCGGGATGACGGAAGCATATTGTAAAATAAATACGTCTGTGTGCATAATTCTCACGTGTGTCAACCCTTGTTGAGAAAGGCAAACACCGTCTGCAGACGACTCGTTTCGCGTCGCCTTTCTGCGGGCGATTGAGCGTGCGTCACGGGCGTTGCCGTCTGTGGTACAAGGCGTCGTTATCAGCCGGGTTGGATCGGTTAGTTTCTCAAGCACAGACAGGTGCGGGCTGATAACGAGGGTAGTGACCACCGTCACTGACCTTTCGTTTTACGGGGACAGGGCGGTGGCTGATAGCCCGAGGGACAATGTTGTGTGTCTTTTGTCCACAACTGGACGCAGTGGTAGCCTTATCGCTACCGTTGCGCACCGCCAGTATACGGTTATCGCGCACGGCTCCGGTGATTTTCCGCTCTTGCATAAGGACATCGAGTCATAGTGACTGTGCACAGAACAGTGACCACTGACGGACAACCATTGATTGTGTGCAGGAGACGGACTTTTATCGAGACGGACTTGTGCCAAATCGTATTGTGTGGTCGAGCGACAGGTCTGTCGGTGTAATCATGGCTAGACGAGCTGATGTACAGTTGTTTGATCGCGGAACGGAAATGGACATGTGTCTGGTTATGTGATCGTCTGGGTGTTGAAGCGGTGACACCAACTTGGCAAGGCGTGGCTGACACTCTCACACTGCGTGGCTCACACTGTCACACTGCGTGGCTCACACTGTCACAGGGAAGTGAAAAACTCAAATCCCTGACGGGAAAATGTTTAACTGTACTTAACCGCTGATCCACTGATTGAGAGCCGGACTTTTAATAATTATAATTACATTTACCAAATCTCCCGGATTTTCGGAAAACTCCCAGACATTATAGAATCTCCTGCGCGGACCCCCCCCCCAAGTAGAAGCAGTTTTCCCAAATTTTCGTTTCGGGTCTCCAACAGCACCAGTCCCCCGTCCTCCGCCCCCCGTCAAATGTCCATTTGGGATAATGGTTGTGTGGGAACAATTGTTTAATAACCCTCAGTAAATATGAAACGTGAACCGATTCTGCTCCTCGTATTGATTTTCAGCTGCGCCTGTGAACGTGTGACTAGTTTCTTTATATAATACATCAGCTGCAGTTAACTGGTGTGGAGTACGTTCTGATTGGGACCCTTCTGTATATCGTATAACCCTGTAATCATTTAGCAAATCCGTCACTTGAAGACACACAAGCACTCACGCACGCACACAAATACACACACGCACGACGCACACGCACACGCACACGCACACGCACACGCGCACGCGCACGCGCACGCACACACACACACACACAGTGTATCTCTGGACTTAGTAACATTAGGCCTTTCCATTTTGTATGAGATGTGGGTTGGTGGTATATCGATATTATCAAATAATTTTGGGGATTAGTTTTAAAATTGATCTACAAAGCCTCTCAGTTGAGCGGAACCACGGGGTGTAGACTTGACTACAATGGGCCGTCTTTGACGCCATATCAACCCGTTGTCTGCCTGTGGCCATGGAAATGTCGTTCAGCCATTGCGTGTGATTGTTTAAAATCCTGGTTCGATACAAAACGCGTACCTGTAATTGTAACTAATCACCGTTGCGATCTCGACCTTGGCATAGTCAATACACAAGGAGTTTTTGTAAAGGTATGGTTACGGCACAAGAACTGTGTTTTTAGATAGAAAAGCGCGCTATTCTCATCGCGTTGCATGTGTGTGTGTGTGTGTGTGTGTGTGTGTGTGTGTGTGTGTGTGTGTGTGTGTGTGTGTGTGTGTGTGTGTGTGTGTGTGTGTGTGTGTGTGTGTGTGTGTGTGTGTGTGTGTGTGTGTGTGTGTGTGTGTGTGTGTGTGTGTGTGTGTGTGTGTGTGTGTGTGTGTGTTGTGTGTGTGTGTGTGTGTGTGTGTGTGGTGTGGTGCTGTGGTGTCGTGTGTGGTGGTGCGTGCGTGCGTGCGTGCGTGCGTGCGTGCGTGCGTGCGTGTGTGCTTGTATACGAGGACGAGCGATCATGGGAAGCCTAATATAATTAATTAACAATCACCCGGGATAGAATGTCGTGAGCTACTTCTTACGATCTTGATCAAATGTCAACGTCTTTGTCGTCCCGGCTCCTGTCCCTGTGGCACTGTCCCACACGCGTGGTCGCTCTGGTGATGTGATCTAGAGACAGAGACATATTTGTGTCTGGTGATGTGATCTAGAGACAGAGACAGATTTGTGTCTGGTGATGTGATCTAGAGACAGAGACATATTGTGTCTGGTGATGTGATCTAGAGACAGAGACAGATTTGTGTCTGGTGATGTGATCTAGAGACAGAGACAGATTTGTGTCTGGTGATGTGATCTAGAGACAGACACAGATTTGTGTCTGGTGATGTGATCTAGAGACAGAGACAGATTTGTGTCTGGTGATGTGATCTAGAGACAGAGACATATTTGTGTCTGGTGATGTGATCTAGAGACAGACACATATTTGTGTCTGGTGATGTGATCTAGAAACTGAGACAGATTTGTGTCTGGTGATGTGATCTAGAGACAGACACAGATTTGTGTCTGGTGATGTGATCTAGAGACAGACACGATTTGTGTCTGGTGATGTGATCTAGAGACAGAGACAGATTTGTGTCTGGTGATGTGATCTAGAGACAGACACAGATTTGTGTCTGGTGATGTGATCTAGAGACAGACACGATTTGTGTCTGGTGATGTGATCTAGAAACAGAGACAGATTTGTGTCTGGTGATGTGATCTAGAGACAGACACATATTTGTGTCTGGTGATGTGATCTAGAGACAGACACGATTTGTGTCTGGTGATGTGATCTAGAAACAGAGACAGATTTGTGTCTGGTGATGTGATCTAGAGACAGATACAGATTTGTGTCTGGTGATGTGATCCAGAGACAGACACGATTTGTGTCTGGTGATGTAATCTAGAGACAGAGACAGATTTGGGTCTGGTGATGTGATATCTGTACATGGACTTGTGTTTGATGATGGATTGGTGTCTGGTGATGTGACATTTGATGTGATCTGGACACGGACTTGTGTTTGGTGATGTGACCTGAAGATGGTTAGTGTGATCTGTAGACGGTTCGAGATTGCCCACCCGGCAGTTTTACACGGATCTAACAATACCGGGATAAACTTCTACTGACATTTACTCCGGGTTCTCTGGTTTAAAACTCAGATTCTCTAGTCACTGCGACACAACGCTTCACCGTGTGTGCACAAATGCCAATTCCAAGAAGTGTTCCACAAACCACGAACTTTCCTTGACCCCCCCACACCCACACACACACACACACACACACACACACACACACACACACACACACACACACACACACACACACACACACACACACACACACACACACACACACAACACACACACACACACACACACACACACACACACACACACACACACACACACACACACACACACACACACACACACACACAACACACACACACACACACACACACACACACACACACACACACACACACACACACACACACACACACACACACACACACACACACACACACACACACACACACACACACACACACACGGCCACATTCCTCGAGGGAAATTCTAAAGTCGAACGATTGGACAGGATTCAATTTTTTTCGGGTGACACGTGTGAATCGGGAACTACGAAGCAGTGTTTTCACTTGGAGCGTCTCCGCAGGAAGTCGTCTGTTTTACAGTTACACGGCCCGCCGGGAGCACGGCTCGGGTCACGAGCTTGGCCCAGTAATTATGAGGTCTACAAAGCTTAGCAACGCACGTTCACGTTCACGGTGTGGGCTATGGTTCATGAATATTAAGTTGTCGTGTTATGTGTGCGCGCGATCCTTTGTCTTCGAACAGGTACACTGTCTAGAAACCAGAACTGCCCATCGACAGCACTAAGGAGGGCCAATTTAGCTACCGATTATGAGGTAGTTGTAACTTTAGTAGAAAGCCTCCAACCAACACACCTATTTATCGCCAGGAACCTCAGAACTCGGCTGCAACAAAGACGAATCAGTTAGCAAAGCGACGAAGAGAGATTGCAGTAGTGACCATAACAAAGCACAATGACATAGGCAGTGCCACCCACCACATAGACGATAGCACTGTACATCGCAGTATACAATTGTGTTACGCCAAATGTTGAAGGCCAGTTTGTGAGGTTCTGGTTATTCCCCTCCGTAATCTCCCGTGTCCACAAATGAAGGTTTACACGAAGCTTATGGACCGGCTGGCATTGGGGTATTATTATATTCACATCCGTAAATAAAGGGTTTATACAGCGCAGTATCCAATCCTCAGATTGCTCAAAGCGCCCAACAGTTTACCCGCTGGGAGTCATGATCAATCGAACAACATTTTAGCTTCTCTGGGAAGCATATCGCCATGCTGCAATTAAGACGCGAGGAATATACGTATACAAATATCCACCATTGTCTACAGCCAGGTACTCAGTCATGCAGCTGAGTAAACAGGAACAATGTAAAGTGAAAACAAATTCCATAACATTTGACACGGCACCACACGACTCGAAGCCGGGTTCGCTTAGTCAAGGGCCCGAATCTCTACCTACCACGCCACTGCGCTAGTATTAAGTGCACATGTTTCTGTTTTTATTTGACCGATGTATGCACCGGCTAAGACCTGATTGCGCCGTTTTTGGTACAAAGCACACAATCAACGGGCTTAACGATATGTCGGTGCTTCGACATTGTCCGTGGTAATGCACTAACAACTATGCATGAAAAAGAGACGTTCACACGAATAAAAAGCAACCCTATTGCCTTTGAAATGTCAACTCGGTAAGATAAGTAAGAAATCCGACAGTCACTCCGTCGTACGGTGCACATGTCGGTCACCGATTAATAAGATATAATATCTATTTTAAGTTGCCTTCGGCGCGTGATGTAATACGGTATCTAAACAGTGACGATGCGCGCGCAAAGGATCCGTCAAGTCCCCGTAAGGCGATGTTTAATAGCGATGTGTACTAATGACACATTCTTTCGCTTCTTGACTCCATTAGATATGTTGGTGTAGTGTAATGCTGCGTTGCTGGCATGACGTCATGTTGTAATATTTCCATATAGTTTAACATAATCTGTATGGGAGAGCAAGTATGTGTATGTATAATGTTATTTATTGCTCTCACGCAACTTTTCGCGTGATCATATTTTGAATCGTTCTGTGTGTACGTGCATGTCTGAACGATGAAATCACGCATGCACGCACGCACGCACGCACACACGAACACACACACACGTATGCACGCATACACACGCACACACGCGCGCGCGCGCACACACGCAAACTCGCGCGCACACACGCACGCACGACACACACACACTCACGCACGCACGCACGCACGCACGCACACACACACACACACACACAACACACACACACACACACACACACACATACACCACACAGTAAGCGCTAATAGTATCACAATAACGCAATAAATTTGCATTGCCCGTTTTTTGTTTCTAAAACATAGTTCTAATACATTCGTCGTAACTCGGTTATCATGTTACATGTTTACTTATTTTTATTATCCCTGTGTTACGGTCACGGGATAGACTTTAGTTCGTTGATAGTGCACTGTCGTACCGGATTATTCCTGTATCTAAATAACCCATGTGACTTTCACGGCGCCATATTTATAATGACTGTTGTAATCTTGTAAACCAGGTTACGGTATGTAGGTTTAAACCAAGGTCACGGCACACGCGTGTATGGTTATTGTTACATAGGTATTCTCATAACCATGCCTATTAAACGTGGCCTATTTAGCAGACATTCACATTTAGCCGAGACAGCGCCAAAATAGACCTTTATTGTTCTGTATAATAAACATAAGCGGTCGGTCGTGCAGATATCTGGCGTACCTGCCCGTCTAGGCATCGCAGGTGTGTCTTACTATTTATTTGTATATCTAATAGCGACGCATTAACTAGCCGCGGCGACTTGCTCTTGGAGTTGTCCACGCAGCTAATAATTCCATTGTCAGCAACATAACTGGCGAACAATCCCCGATGGGTCAATATTGTATCACGACCGATACTCCTTGTGGAACAAAAATGTTTAATAAAACATCATCTTTACCGATGCGCATCGGACGTTGAGTTTGTTAGCGTCTAAATAGTTCTATTACAAACCAGACAGTTCGGTAGTCGTGCTGGCAGGTCAACAAACAACATGTGCACGCTTTGTAACGCTATTTTAAAGAACTCATTAATAATTTTGAAGTAACGACGTTTCAGGCTCTACGTGTGTGTGTGTGTGTGTGTGTGTGTGTGTGTGTGTGTGTGTGTGTGTGTGTGTGTGTGTGTGTGTGTGTGTTGTGTGTGTGTGTGGTGTGTGTGTGTGTGTGTGTGTGTGTGTGTGTGTGTGTGTGTGTGTGTGTGTGTGTGTGTGTGTGTGTGTGTGTGTGTGTGTGTGTGTGTGTGTGTGTGTGTGTGTGTGTGTGTGTGTGTGTGTGTGTGTGTGTGTGTGTGTGTGTGTTGTGTGTGTTGTGTTGTGTATATGTGTGTGTGTGTGTGTGTATATATATATATATATGTGTGTGTGTGTGTGTGTGTGTGTGTGAGTGTTGTGTGTGTGTGTTTGTGTGCGTGCGTGCGTGCGTGCGTGCGTGCGTGAGTACGTGCGTGTTCGTCTGTGTGTGTGTGTGTGTGTGTGTGTGTGTGTGTGTGTGTGCGTGCGTGCGTGCGTGCGTGCGTGAGTGCGTGCGTGCGTGTGTGTGTGCACCAATGCGTGCACGTGTCCACGACACTTTCCGGTTTCTTTATAATCTTTAGAAGTCTGTCTCTGGTTTCGGCTATCCCCCAGCAGACACAGATAAAAGCAAGCACACTTGAAATGGAAGAAGTAAAAAATCGTAAAATCTGAGAACATAATATGATCACAATCTTAATTTTCCTTCAACAGTAAAAACGATTTTTTTGACAACTGTGTTGGAGTTCTCTTTCCAGCTTAAACTGTTATCAACAACAAGCCCTAGATATTTGATTGTCTTCACTCGCTTGACATCGACTCCTTTGTTGACAATAAAAATAAGGCCCACTTTTGTTTCTTCTAAACTCAATAACAATTTCCTTTGTATTATAAACGTTCAATTCGGGGTAGTTCTGGTCATACTGAACAAAGGTGTCAGTGTGATGTTGGAAATGGGTTGTCGATGATTTGTCCTGGGAAAACTGTGTCATCAGCGCATTTGGTAATACTACAATCATCACGTGAGCTGCCGTATGAAGAGGGGAAAACGGCGACATAAGAAATTGGAGTTTGGTTTCCCTTTCGCTTTCCTTTTGTACCTGTCTTTGAAATGTGCACAGTAGACAGTAGGCGGCAGTCACCACTGTGTTTAATACTGTGTAGGATGTATTAGACACGCCGCTAATGGAACTAAATCTTCTACAGTTAACAACACAATGAACTCTTGCCCACGTACACATGGAAGCGTGGACGACCCTACACACATACAGTATTTGTAACCAGTTAAACACCGGTCTGAAAGTTAAATAACATGCATACTAAATCGTGATTTAACTCTACTAATGGAGATGTAACACCTCAAAGATGCACATTCCAAGCATTACTTAAATTAACCCGGCCGTCGGTCACGTGAGATGGATGGCTGCTCGAGAATGATTTGACCGCTGCTGACGGGTGACCGCTGTCGAAATGAAACCGCTCAAAACGAGGATTACTGTATAGGCCTATAGCATGACAATAAAATCGATCGCACTGTTGCCTTAGGTTTTACTCTTTACATAAACCGAAACATTCTGCAGACAAACGAGTGTGTGTACAGGGCCTCGTTTGACCCACAACTGTGACGCACGCAGGGATCATGCATTAACAATGGCCGGTCCCAAGGCGAGACAGTCTTGTGCAAAGGCTTATTAATTGGAGGTCATTTTGGCCTGTGGGTCTTAGCGAGGCAAAAGAAATGCTATTATATGTGTCACGTGATTGTATTTATGCCGCATATAACATGACGGTGATTAACGTTTTTATGGCATTCGAGTTGGATGTAAACATTCACATGTAAACATATAAAACTGACTATGATTATAAATCATTCGCGTGTACTGTGTCGTGCTAATGACTATACACCTGTTTTACCCTGCGCGTTCTATATTTAAGCATCCTTGCATATGACGGCTTGTATAGCCATCACAACATTCGTGCTAAGTCTAAGGCCTGAGGCTAAGTTTAAGTCAACAAATGTAGACGTTCTTTCTCTGTGTGAAATTATGTTAGGCCGCACAACCAGCAGCGCGAAGTGTTCGACGTGAGACCCAGAGTTACGTGAAACCTCACTGCTTCAAAATGTATAAACTATACATAGCCATAGGCATTTTATCGATGTGGCAAGGTTTTCGCTACGACATGTAGGCCCAGTAACTGTGCAGTATTTTCGTTAAACTGCTTGACGAACCGCGACAGCAAACGGCTAAATATAAACCACTCTACGTTGAATTGCCGAGACCCGGCCGGTTACTTTGCTCGACGGCGACCAATGCGGTCGCAACACTGTCGAGATCCGAAACAGAAGCGATTTTTCAGAAAATGCCGCGCGGAAAATTCCTCTTTAACCAGCATCGCTGTTGTTTTTCGTATGATGTAAAAATATGTCATATTCTCAAGACTCTTTGGTAGCATCCACACTGCAAATTTGCATATACCATCGAAGTTTGCCGCTCTCTGGCGTGTAGCCGGTTCTTCACTTCACTTTACTTTATTGTCCTTAAAAAGGATATGCATTTTACAACTCATGATCACTTCTAAAATATATGGAATGGTCTCAACAAAATGCAAATGAATTTCCACTACAAGAACAATTCAACCGTGTGACATCAATATGACTCATTTAGCATTCAACATTCTAATGGCCACCGGCACAAAACTCCTGCTATAGCGACATGTTTTACATTTTATACAACGGTATCTCATTTGAGACGGAAGTACATGGAAGAACGTAGAGAGCGGGTGATCAGACTCAGTAGCGACAGCTGTGGTCTGTCGCGTTGTCATCAAGGTTTAGCCGTTATCGTCGAGCGGTGACAACGAGCCTTTAGTTTAGCACATACAAGTTACAACGATGCGCTCAATTTACGTGATGGAAAAGTTTCGAAGGTGATTTGTTGCCCAATATGGGAGCGGTCCCCTCATACCAGTTAACGCCGCGAGGGCGGTGCGTGATCCATTATGCCACCGGTACTAGTTTTTGTAGCGCATCAATCATTCGTGTAACCTCGTCACGCATAGAAACGTGTTCATGGTGCTTCAGGTGTTGGCTGTTATGAGCCTTCATGAATACGATTCACGGGGTACCATTATTATTAAATATAATGCCTTGGGGCGGGGGAACAGGTGAATTCCCCTATTGTTGGGTAATGTTTATTATAAAGTATCCTTCTCTATCGGGTATATCTAATTATATCCGTGATGGTGAAGAATGAAGTTTACTGTTCAGGTGTGTTTTATAGCATAGACAAAGTGGGGTGTGGACAATAGAGGTCCCACCTCCGATGTTTATGATGGGGACCTCACCTCCCCAAGTTTTTGTGAATTATGAAGACGTTTTTTGGGGGCGTCGACCCAGTTTTAAGCCCCGGGATGAATACGTCTCACGGTGATCGATCATTGAAAATTATCAACAGAACCTCCCCCCCCCCCCCGTCTTTCTGCCATGACCGAAGGCAACGCTGAATTGGGCGGACATTCTCAATTGTTCATTAATCCATTACGCCTAGTAAGACTTATGAAATTGCAATCATGTCAGCATGACGAATATCGTCGTTAGCTATGTGTGGTCACCTTATCTCTTCCATTGTCCATTGATCAGAAGTCGCCTCTGTCAGCCACTGGCAGCGGTTGTACAGCGTAAAGAGAATAATCGCTACAGGAAACGACAGTCGGAACTAACTTCAACTAGACCTTTGATGACTCGTATGAATCATTTCTGTAACAAATATTATCGTTAATCAACTGACCGCTGCGTCATTGATATTTCATTGATTATAATATAATTACGAAATGCAACTTAGTATGTGGGTGTGTGTTACTCGCGTACGTCACCGACATACTTGTACGTTTCATATTTATGAAATGCTTATCTGTCGAATTAAGCTGCCCCGGTTCGATTTCTAACCGATCTGAGTAATTATATAAACGGTGGACTCAACTGACTAATCGTGGACTTTGAGGTAGCGTGGACGTGGAGGTAGTCGACTTGAGAGTTGACTTGATTTACAAGCGAAATTTACTCCAGACTTGCAGATGCGTTTAGTCTGAGACTTGACCCGTCTCGTATATCGAACCGCCTTGAAACTTGGCCCGACTTTCACGTCAAACGAACTTGAGACTTGACTGTTCAAGTGACCCCAATGGACTGAGACCGGAAGCAGACGACAGCGGGGGTAGCGGGGACATTTGAGCGGCTCGGCTGGAGACAGTGCCGGAGACGAGCTCTTGTGGTCGGAGCGAGTTACTCTGCACACTTCCCACAGCCAGGTCACTTCGCTCCGATTACTCCACCGAGAACTGAAATAGCAGTCAGTTAACGTCCCCTGTAATAACCGGACGAATCAAAGAGGACACATAGACGCGATGTGTCTAGAGTTTCCCCACATATCGACCAAGACCGACTATAGTTTTTGCCTACCCGTCTGCAAAAGGTAAATTATTGCACAGCGCAGTGTCAAGTCTTCCGAACAGCGTAAGGCAATTAACCCTTTACTCTCTGGCAGACCTGTTCAATCAAACACTATCTCCACCTTTCTGGGAAGCATTCAGTTATGCTGCAATCAATGCGCGAAAAACAATGGTACACAAATACTCAACGGTCAACGTGCGTTGCCAGGTGTCATGGACCCAAATTCGGCATGACTCTGCCGAATCTAGGGTACCGGGCCAAGATCCTCCTTTGTCACTAACATAGGTTCTGTTTGTAATACATCAAGTATTCCGATATGATTGTTGTTCGCAATAAAATGTTTAAAAAATGCATGCACCACGTATGTCATTTACGCTACATCAGAGCAGATCAAAACGGGACTTCGCTTGTGTGCATGCGGGTATGCGTTTTGCCGAATCTGGACCCGGCCGATTCTGGAACCGCCACACAGTGTTTTTTCGACTGGACACCCGATACTTCAGCCACTGCGCCACAGCGCTCAGCACTTACCCTTTCGCCAGCAGGTCTACAGTCTAAAACTACAATAAGGGGTTCGTCCGCCACACAAAATCATTCCCAGTAGAAATGGCGATATGCGGG
>JAODUO010000016.1:25000-40000 GCA_025642075.2 Ridgeia piscesae | reverse complement strand
AGCGAACATCATCTCGATGCTCTGGGAAGTATTCAGCCACAAAACAATTTCTGCGCAATTAACTATAGCTAGGTACTCGTTTACACAACTGAGTGAGCTAGGACAATTGTGATGAACGAACTTGTCAAATGATCTAGACAGCAGCAAGACGATTAGACGACGGAATCGCGCCACCTACAGTACATTACGATGTTCTATCAATTACGCTACCGCGCACTTAATGTTGAAAACCAAAGGTAGAGTCAAATACGCGGCGTGACCCGAATCAATATAACCACAGCGCACCGGACCGACAGCGGTGAAGCTTGACTCACTAGGTCAAGGTCACTGGATACCGATACTGAAGAATTTCACCGGCGTGGTGCAATGTCGAACTTAACAGCTGTCGATTAAACTCGGGTCGATGGTCGTTTTGATAGCAATAGCTGGCGGTACAGTTTTTACGAGTTACGCCCACTACCGATGTAGCGACCTAAATGGTGACATCGGTCGGTTTTTAATTATCTATCTGATACCAAACTATGAGTTACGTGTAAACGTTGTGTTTTCAATAGCGAGATACTGTTGATGTCAAACATTGACAACTTCTACATATAAATAATTACATATGGTCTTCCAAGTTATAGCCGAGTGAATCGCATTATTGTTAACCATGCTACCAAATAATTATACAAATTTATGACTGCTATCGGCGGCGTAAACGTCTATTCAAATGTCTAGTAATAGCATCACGGTTGGGCAATTTATTATTGAAACAATTAACAGCAGTTATCAACATTTTGCCATAGACGGACAATATACAAAAAGTTGTAAACAAAGTTTCTTTTACAAACTTTAAACACATCCTAACTGCATAAATACATCGTAACTAACGATACCGTTTATATGACAAAAAACCGTCTTTGTTGCTGGGCATAACAACTACTTTAAACTGTATGATCCAAATTTGTACAGACATGCCATGTACTTATTTTGACATTCCTGACCTTCAAGCAACTGTTTGTAGTTATTCTGGTTTTTTTATAAATAAAAACATGACTCACTTCGAGTCGTCAGATGTCAAATATATTGCGTCTGTCTGGGACATACGAGTGATTAATATACCGCAACGTGTGACCTTTGCCCTGCCAGAAAGCAGAACAAACTCCATCTGAATACATTTCTTTGAACTACGGTGTCATCCGCAGATGAAGATGCAAGCGTTTCACATATGACAGTGCGTAGGAGAAACCGCAGCTGCCTTAATGTTTGGTGGAAAAAGTTGAAGCATAAGAAAATGTCAATGCTTGGTCGTTTTTATCCGTCGAGCAGGGATCCTATTACAAACTCCAACTAACTCCGGAGTGTCAGACTGATTTTAACAGCAGGTGAAGGCCACAAGTGTGAGATAGCGATATGAGATGAAACAATTTGAAATGTCAAATTTAGTGATGCATGGTATTTCCCCATTAAAACATCGCATATACTTAAACGCTTCAGTACATATATTAATAAACGTTTCGTGGTATAACTGCTAACTTGGGTACTCCCAACGAATCAACTACATTTAGTGGTAGTAGTAGTAGTAGTAGTAGTAGTAGTAGTAGTAGTAGTAGCAGTAGAGTAGCAGTAGCAGTAGCAGTAGCAGTAGCAGTAGCAGCAGCAGCAGCAGTAGCAGCAGCAGCAGCAGTAGCAGTAGCAGTAGCAGTAGCAGTAGCAGTAGCAGTAGCAGTAGCAGTAGCAGTAGCAGTAGCAGTAGCAGCAGCAGTAGCAGCAGCAGCAGCAGCAGCAGTAGCAGTAGCAGCAGTAGTAGTAGTAGTAGTGTGACGTAAAAAAACCTATCATTATTACCCATTACAGTGATTGGGTACAATGCGAAAGTCAAATTGATGGCTGTGAATGGATGACTGTGAATGGATGGTTGTGAATGGATGGTTGTGAATGGATGGTTGTGAATGGATGGTTGTGAATGGATGGCTGGGAATGAATGGTTGTGAATGGATGGTTGTGAATGGATGGCTGGGAATGGATGGTTGTGAATGGATGGTTGTGAATGGATGGTTGTGAATGGATGGTTGTGAATGGATGGTTGTGAATGGATGGGTGTGAATGGATGGTTGTGAATGGATGGTTGTGAATGGATGGTTGTGAATGGATGGTTGTGAATGATGGTTGTGAATGGATGGTTGTGAATGGATGGTTGTGAATGGATGGTTGTGAATGGATGGTTGTGAATGGATGGTTGTGAATGGATGGTTGTGAATTTAATGGTTGTGAATGGATGGGTGTGAATGGATGGTTGTGAATGGATGGTTGTGAATGGATGGTTGTGAATGGATGGTTGTGAATTTAATGGTTGTGAATGGATGGTTGTGAATGGATGGGTGTGAATGGATGGTTGTGAATGGATGGTTGTGAATTTAATGGTTGTGAATGGATGGGTGTGAATGGATGGTTGTGAATGGATGGTTGTGAATGGATGGTTGTGAATGGATGGTTGTGAATGGATGGTTGTGAATGGATGGCTGGGAATGGATGGTTGTGAATGGATGGTTGTGAATGGATGGCTGGGAATGGATGGTTGTGAATGGATGGTTGTGAATGGATGGTTGTGAATGGATGGTTGTGAATGGATGGTTGTGAATGGATGGGTGTGAATGGATGGTTGTGAATGGATGGTTGTGAATGGATGGTTGTGAATGGATGGTTGTGAATTTAATGGTTGTGAATGGATGGTTGTGAATGGATGGTTGTGAATGGATGGTTGTGTATGGATGGTTGTGAATGGATGGTTGTGAATTTAATGGTTGTGAATGGATGGGTGTGAATGGATGGTTGTGAATGGATGGTTGTGAATGGATGGTTGTGAATGGATGGTTGTGAATTTAATGGTTGTGAATGGATGGTTGTGAATGGATGGGTGTGAATGGATGGTTGTGAATGGATGGTTGTGAATGGATGGTTGTGAATGGATGGTTGTGAATTTAATGGTTGTGAATGGATGGTTGTGAATGGATGGTTGTGAATGGATGGTTGTGAATGGATGGGTGTGAATGGATGGTTGTGAATGGATGGTTGTGAATGGATGGTTGTGAATGGATGGTTGTGAATTTAATGGTTGTGAATGGATGGTTGTGAATGGATGGTTGTGAATGGATGGTTGTGTATGGATGGTTGTGAATGGATGGTTGTGAATGGATGGCTGTGAATGGATGGCTGTGAGTGGATGGTTGTGAATGGATGGTTATGAATGGATGGCTGTGAATGGATGGTTGTGAATGGATGGTTGTGAATGGATGGTTATGAATGGATGGCTATGAATGGATGGCTGTGAATGGATGGTTGTGAATAGATGGTTGTGAATGGATGGTTATGAATAGATGGTTGTGAATGGATGGGTGTGAATGGATGGTTGTGAATAGATGGTTGTGAATGGATGGCTGTGAATGGATGGTTGTGAATGGATGGCTGTGAATGGATGGCTGTGAGTGGATGGTGTGAATGGATGGTTGTGAATAGATGGTTATGAATGGATGGCTGTGAATGGATGGTTGTGAATGGATGGCTGTGAATGGATGGCTGTGAGTGGATGGTTGTAAATAGATGGTTATGAATAGATGGTTATGAATGGATGGCTGTGAATGGATAGCTGTGAGTGGATGGCTGTGAATGCATGGCTGTGCTAAGAAACTAAAGAGGAGATAAGTTAGAAAGACGCTTTAGTTTGACGGCGAATTTAAATCCCGCCGTGTTTTTACCGCACATGGCACAGGAAATCAATTAGAACGAGACAAATAAAGCTTTCTGTTGCAGGCTGTGAAAATGCATGTACTGCCTACAGTCATTCAAAAGCAAAATACGCACACAAAAATTTAATAATTTGTTAAAATAGTAATGAGATAATTGAACATACACGTGAGTTCACGGGTATCCGAGTGCAGTAACCTCAGACGGGAAATCAAGATACCGACGACACTACAAAGTGACAAAGCGTGCGGAACATATGTCAAATGTGACACCTTCTATAACGGATAAATACCCGTAACAGACAGGTGCTGACGTCAGCAGTGATCTTAATTTGATTTATATGCGGCACTTGTAACATATGTAATTCCCCTGAAGCAAGGTTGCCTTGAAATTGTGCCTAATGATGGGTAATTTGTTTTGGGGCTGATTTATGTACATTCAGTTGACCGCTTAGGTTGTCAGCCGTCCTTTAAAATACGGAATGTTTCGTATGAGATAAATATTACATCTTTTATAATGGGAACAGGGGTCCGCCCCGTATTTTTCAGTGCCCAAATGTTTCTTTTTTGTATCCGTATAATGTATTTATACTGCGATTATGTACGTGAATGTACATGTTAATGTTCGGTGTGTGTGTGTGTGTGTGTGTGTGTGTGTGTGTGTGTGTGTGTGTGTGTGTGTGGTGTGGTGGTGGTGTGTGTGGGTGTGTGTGTGTGTGTGTGTGTGTGTGTGTGTGTGTGTGGGCGCGCATGCGTGTGTGCGTGCGTGCGTGCGTGCGTGCGTGCGTGCGTGCGTGCGTGCGTGCGTGCGTGCGTGCGAGCACAGCAGCCGATTCTGCGAATTCATAGCCTCGCTTCTGGAACATTTCACACTCCGCCAATGATCAGCCTCGCTTTGACTTGAACCGCGTGGTTTCGAAAAAAAATAGGTCGTGTAGTTTAAGCAACCGTTAGTGATAATGTCCTGATACCGACGAAACATTAATACTCTAAGGTCTACGTGGATTTATTTTTGCCTTAGTTTCCGACGTGACAAAGTAAAATGATGACAGTGACTTCCGTCTACCGATGCCCGAGCCAAGAGAGTTGAACCGGACACAGACGGGATCGTCAGGCTATAGTAGTCGGAAGCACATAATCCTCATGTGGTTAGTAATCGCGAAGAAATCTGTGCACCGGCGACACGATTCTCGCGTGACTGGATGGTGTGAGTCGGTAGACAGGTTCAGTGACCGAAATTTAGGTTAGCACAAAAACGTTAATGACTGCTGCCATATACTATAGAGACGCAGCTGGCCAAACTCCCTGGTGGGATCAACGAACGCCACATGACCTTGCTGTTGAGTTTAAAAACAAAACTCGGCTAACTACTGTCATTAGCGCCCACGCTCCAACACTTCATGCCGAGGAGGATCTCAAGGATCTTTTTTACTCCCAACTCGATTAAATCCTAACCGCTCTCCCCAGGGAAGACAAGCTCGGCTTACTGCATGGGGGACTTTATGCAAGAGTAGGTCGCGACTCCAGGCTGTGGAATAACAACATCGGCAAGGAAGGGGTTGGGAAGACTAACTCAAACGGCATTCTCCTGTTAACCAACTGTGCAGAACATGATCTCGTAATTATTAACACCCTATTCCAGATTACACGAGCAATGCGCGGAACAGGTGCCTTTTCAACAGATCACCGCCTGGTGCGATCGATCATGAACATTCGCCCTGCTTCCAAGAATCGTAAACGTAAAAAACGAACAAGAAGAAATACAACATCAAATCCCTCCAGGATCCATGCACACGAGCCAAACTCCAGGAATCTCTCTCCTCTTGTCTTGCTGATCATACTACATCTGACGCAGATGTTGACCAGCAGTGGGATGCACTTTAATCCGCCAGCCACAAAGCATGTACCGAGACAATCGGTCACATCACACGTAAGCACCAGGACTGGATGATATCATGATAATGATATGGAGATTGAAGACCTCCTTGATTGCAAGGAGGTCTTGAATTTGCCTGTAGCAAAATGGCATTACTTCTCCGCAGAAGTCAAAGCTGAGACTCAAAAGAAGATCAGAAATATATAACACAAGTGGTGGGAAGAGAAAGCCAAAATGATTCACGGCTTTGCTGATCAGCATGGCTTCTTCCAAGCATCAAAGGCTATCTATGGGTCGGGCTCAAATAACCACACTCCTCCCCAGTCCCAGGATGACACTGCCGTTCGTGCGTATGTGCGTATGGCAGGACACACATATGCACGCACGCACTCGCACGCGCGCACACGCACGCGCGCACACGCACGCGCGCACACGCACGCAGACGGTTAATTTGCACGAGTCTGGTTCTAAAGATAGCACAAACGCACGTCAAATGCTAGCTCGACGCTCTAATAGATTCTCCATCATCAAAACGCCAGCACTGAGAGGTTAATTCTGAACGTAAATGCGCCTAGTTCTACTTCTAAGCGGCATATCGGTCGGTCGCCACTCAAAGGCGCTAATAACGTATCGCTAATAACGGGACTATTGTTATCGGGGAAGTAAACCTGGTTCTTTGTGTCAATTTCTTGGCCGTATATTACGTTTCCTTGTTTTGTTTGCATGCATGCACGCATGTACGGGCGCACATACACACAGGAATGCGCGCACTCACACACTCACACACTCACACACTCACACACTCGCACGCACGCGCACGCACGCGCACGCGCACGCGCACGCGCACGCGCACGCGCACGCGCACGCCACGCACACGCACACGCGCACACGCACACGCACACGCACACGCACACGCACACGCACACGCACACGCACACGCACACGCACACGCACCCACACGCACACGCACACGCACACGCACACGCACACGCACACGCACACGCACACGCACACGCACACGCACACGCACACGCACACGCACACGCACACGCACACGCACACGCACACGCACACGCACACAGCACACGCACACGCACACGCACACGCACACGCACACGCACACGCACACCGCACACGCACACGCACACGCACACGCACACGCACACGCACACGCACACGCACACGCACACGCACACGCACACGCACACGCACACGCACACGCACACGCACACCACACACACACACCACACACACACACACACAGTCTTCGAATGAGGCCATGGTATTTACTGCAATGCACTGCTTGACGTACGAATGCTGAGCACCTCGTCGCTAAGGATAAATGCCAAAACAAACTTATGTATATAAAACACGCTTGGACACAACCCAGCGCATCGACACCACCCACGGTCGACGCACTCCAAGGGATGTATTTTCTGTTGAATTTCCAACAGTTTCAGTAGAATATTTGGTTGGTGTCCGCTTTGAAAGGTTATGTTTACAGTGATCGGGGTCGAGGCGATAGTCCGGTGATGTTGACCCGAAAACATACATACTGGACGCCGCCGGACAGATCAACATCGCATCATTGTTTCCCTGGCTACCAAGGAGATCCTTCAAAACACATCTCATCTCAATAATATAATTAATCTGAACCTGATTAATTGACGTGAATAATTGTATTAGTATAGTCTATGTTCTTGTTGATTACTTGTGAAAGATGCACACTCGTTCCGATCAATGCTAAACAGTGCTGAATAATAATATAATATAATATTACATACGTGTGTTTATGTTGAATATAAAAACAAAACCTACATACACCAGCCGGAAATGATCCCAAGAGCTCTCAGGGGTTGGAATTTATAGAAAAACACGTTGCAACTGATTTGCCACACGGAAGTGTTCTGAGTGCATTGTGTTTATTTTACAAAAACAATGATTCGTTCCAGAAATCAGATTCGAATGCATGCAGTATTGTGATGTAATTATCACTGCGTCTGTACTGTGCATCGCCGGCTCCACTGATGTCACGTGGTGCAACTTGGCATCCCCAACATGTTGTGTCACTGTGTAGGACCTGTGTCATGTTGTGTCACTGTGTAGGACCTGTGTCATGTTGTGTCGCTGTGTAGGACCTGTATCATGTTGTGTCACTGGGTAGGACCTGTGTCATGTTGTGTCACTGTGTAGGACCTGTATCATGTTGTGTCACTGTGTAGGACCTGTGTCATGCTGTGTCACTGTGTAAATGTGTCATTTTTCTGTAGGACCGTCATGTTGTGTCATGTGTAGGAACTGTGTCATGTTGTGTCACTGTGTAGGATCTGCGTCCTGTTGTGTTTCTGGAAGGACCTGTGTCATGTTGTGTCATTGTGTAGGACCTGTGTCATGTTGTGTCACTGTGTAGGACCTGCGTCCTGTTGTGTTACTGTGAAGGACCTGTGTCATGTTGTGTCATTGTGTAGGACCTGTGTCCTGTTGTGCTACTGTGTAGGACCTGTGTCGTCTTGTATCACTTTGTAGGACCTGTGTCATGTTGTGTAACTGTGTAGGACCTGTGTCATGTTGTGTCACTGTGTAGGACCTGTGTCCTGTTGTGTCACTGTGTAGGACCTGTATCATGTTGTGTCACTGTGTAGGACCTGTATCATGTTGTGTCACTGTGTAGGACCTGTATCATGTTGTGTCACTGTGTAGGACCTGTGTCATGTTGTGTCACTGTATAGGACATGTGTCATGTTGTGTCACTGTGTAGGACCTGTGTCATGTTGTGTCACTGTTAGGACCTGTTCATGTTGTGTCACTGTGTAGGACCTGTATCATGTTGTGTCACTGTGTAGGACCTGTATCATGTTGTGTCACTGTGTAGGACCTGTATCATGTTGTGTCACTGTGTAGGACCTGTATCATGTTGTGTCACTGTGTAGGACCTGTATCATGTTGTGTCACTGTGTAGGACCTGTATCATGTTGTGTCACTGTGTAGGACCTGTATCATGTTGTGTCACTGTGTAGGACCTGTATCATGTTGGTCACTGTGTAGGACCTTATCAGGTGCGATCAGGTGTATTTCTGTTGAATTTCCAACAGTTTCAGTAGAATTTTGTTGGGTGTCCGCTTTGAAAGGTACTGTTTCAGTGATGGGTCGAGGCGATAGTCCGGTGATGTTGACCCGAAAACATACATACTGGACGCCGCCGGACAGATCAACATCGCATCATTGTTTCCCTGGCTACCAAGGAGATCCTTCAAAACACATCTCATCTCAATAATATAATTAATCTGAACCTGATTAATTGACGTGAATAATGTATTAGTATAGTCTATGTTCTTGTTGATTACTTGTGAAAGATGCACACTCGTTCCGATCAATGCTAAACAGTGCTGAATAATAATATAATATAATATAATATTACATACGTGTGTCTATGTTGAATTTAAAAACAAAACCTACATACACCAGCCGGAAATGATCCCAAGAGCTCTCAGGGGTTGGAATTTATAGAAAAACACGTGGCAACTGATTTGCCACACGGAAGTGTTCTGAGTGCATTGTGTTTATTTTACAAAAACAATGATTCGTTCCAGAAATCAAATTCGAATGCATGCAATATTGTGATGTAATTATCGCTGCGTCTGTACTGTGCATCGCCGGCTCCACTGATGTCACGTGGTGCAACTTGGCATCCCCAACATGTTGTGTCACTGTGTAGGACCTGTGTCATGTTGTGTCACTGTGTCGGACCTGTATCATGTTGTGTCGCTGTTTAGGACCTGTGTCAAGTTGTGTCACTGTGTAGGACCTGTGTCATGTTGTGTAACTGTGTAGGACCTGTGTCATGTTGTGTCGCTGTGTAGGACCTGTGTCAAGTTGTGTCACTGTGTAGGACCTGTGTCATGTTGTGTCACTGAGTAGGACGTGTGTCATGTTGTGTTACTGTGTAGGATCTGTGTCATGTTGTGTCCCTTTGTAGGAGATATGTCATGTTGTGTCACTGTGTAGGACCTGTGTCATGTTGTGTCACTGTGTAGGACCTGTGTCATGTTGTGTCACTGTGTAGGACCTGTGTCATGTTGTGTCACTGTGTAGGACCTGTCATGTTGTGTCACTGTAGGACCTGTGCCATGTTGTGTCACTGTGTAGGACCTGTATCATGTTGTGTCACTGTGTAGGACCTGTATCATGTTGTGTCACTGTGTAGGACCTGTATCATGTTGTGTCACTGTGTAGGACCTGTGTCATGTTGTGTCACTGTGTAGGACCTGTATTATGTTGTGTCACTTTGTAGGACCTGTATCATGTTGTATCACTGTGTAGGATAGCTTCCCACTTCGAAATCAGCACGTGAAAGAGGTAGAACACTTGTTGCTTGTATTATTGAACGGTTTTATTACTTGAAATATATTACTATATCCTGCTTTAATTGTGATTAGATAGTATACTAATCTTTTGTTCCCACCCACCTTCCCCTTCTACACCTGAGGGATTCAATTATGTTTGGTGTTAAATTACATCATTGATGCTTGATGAAGATCAAGGATGTACCATGCGGTGTTCCATGTGATAATCGTGTGTTTGGTCAATTTAGGGATTACTGTATATATAAAGGGGTTTTGGGGCGCTAGTACGCTTTCCCCTTCTGCATAAGGATTTAGTTGCAGGGTACTGAATGGCCGAGTGTGGTTGGTTTCCCTCACCTTTGCTGGTAGTCAAATGTTTTGAATTATATAGGCTAAGGCTCATTTTTGTATATTGTATTCTATTATGTATATATGTTATTTTGAATGATTGGCTTAATACAAAGCTCTGGTACAAACAAACATCTGACTTGTCATTTACAGCAAACTAGCCATGATTCCGACTCATTAAGCCCACAATATCAGCAGGAGCATTGACCCACATAAACATCATTTCTAATCACTCCACACTACGTATGTGCTCACCGAAATTCAGACAACCTGCATAATGCTGCTTTTAAATGGTACTCTTTGGCCGGGGAATGGCGGATGAGCACCTTATTGTGGTCTTACATCAATACGGGACTACGGAACGCTGGGAGCAATCTTAGTCACGCGTTAGGCCCGGGACACAGCAATCGTCGGGGACATCGCCACACACATGTCACCTTGCTCGCGGCGCGTGCTGTACGTCAGAGCCCCAGCGCGCGCTGACAGACGGTAATATATGACGCACGAAGGCGGGGCGGAGCTAGCAACAGGTGTCCGACTGACGACACATTGACGAAGGTCCCACAACGAAGGGTGACTCCTCTTCCAGGTAACATCAAAGAGATCACGCCGGTTTACGACACACGCGTTTAGTCTCACACAGAACACGTGAATTGAACGAGTCATTGAATGCTTTCGCGCAGACGAACATTCATCAAATCCGTGCTGCCTCATAGAAAGGCACACAAAGACGCCGGGACCAGCCCATTTAAAAGCCCGGCTGTCGATCGCACTTTCGATGCATTGACGTACGGAGGTAATTCAAGGTAATGGCGGGTCCACGACGGGATGTCGCTGCAGACACTTGCAAATCTCGTCGCTAATACAGCGCCCAACCCCAGTCGTTTTATCACCTCCGCCACTCACGTCATACGCGTGATTTTCTTACGTCCGCGCAACCGTCGCGTCTGTGAACCTCACTGTTCAACCGCACGCGCTTCTTGCATTGACGACATCGTTAATTACGTCAACGCAGTGAACCGTGACATATTAAAAAATCAGGAAAGTCAATCGATCTTACTCAAGAGTACGTGGTTAATACCACACATCACCACGGGTAGACATTCATGGGAAACTGAATGTTTACAGTGCACTCACACACGCACACGCACACGCACACGCACACGCACACGCACACGCACACGCACACGCACACGCACACGCACACGCACACGCACACGCACACGCACACGCACCACACGCACACGCACACGCACACGCACACGCACACGCACACGCACACGCACACGCACACGCACACGCACACGCACACGCACACGCACACGCACACGCACACGCACACGCACACGCACACGCACACGCACACGCACACGCACACGCACACGCACACGCACACGCACACGCACACGCACACAAACAAACAACACATATACCAACTACACAACATATACATATACATATACAATACATATACTGTACATGATAGTAGTGTGATGTTAGTTGGAGGGAGTATTAGGTTAATTAATGATTACATGATACATATGAATATGATATATTGTGACATATTAATGTCATTAATTTAATATACATATATATATATAATATAATATATATACATATACATATAATTGATTATGATAATATGTGTATGTGTAATTTAGTGTGTGTGTGTGTGTGTGTGTGTGTGTGTGTGTGTGTGTGTGTGTGTGTGTTTTGTGTGTGTGTGTGTGTGTGTGGTGTGTGTGTGTGTGTGTGTGTGTGTGTGTGTTTGTGTGTGCCCGTACACGTGCGACCTGCATGTGTTATCCGTACATGTGCGATGAACGTGCGCACGTACGTACGTACATTCCGATACTTTGTGTCTTGTTGCGGAAGCCACCCACCCGATTTTAGTTCAGAATCCACCGTCTGCTTGATAACCGCGCCGTTCAAAACAATACGTTGCCTGCAATATCATCATGCCAAACAAACAGGCTGGGTTAAACAAATATAGAATGTTGTGCATTTTGGCACATCTGGACGACTGTCCTTGTTAGGTCGAGCTTTTGTTTGCGCGTTGCTACTGCAGAAACTAAAAAAGACCTTCCGTAATCACAATGATTGTTATGGACAACATAGCATTGCGGAAACCACAAACACGTAGACTTCCACGCTCACTTTGTTTCGTATATGACGTCTTCCTAACTCGACAGCTTTTTTGTACTTTTTGTACTATAAACAAGGTTATCAGCCGGATTAACACCGTGAGGGTATCGATGTCATACGACGTGTGTGATTGACGACAACCGGATAACATTTGATCATGTCTAAGCCGTGTATGCCTGTGCTAAATATGCATCGTTGTCGCTGCAGGTGTGAGCTAGGTAAATAAACAAGGCCGAATGTCGCGGCTGTTAAATCGTCAACACGGAGCAAGGACAGCTATTATGGCGTGTTGTTATTACCACTCGCAACGGGAGTCAACTAATTCTAGAGACGTCAACGCGCGCGACACATCAATCTTGCTGAATGTTTTAATATTCTGGGTGAAATCACATCTGTTTACCGGATGATAATAGCTCAATTTAGAAAGTGTGAATGGCGCCTCTGTCTGTCTATCAGGAACGAGTATGTGTAACATTGCGGTGCGTGCTTGTGTGGGTGCGTGCGTGCGCGCGTGTGAGTGTGTGCGTAGGTGTGTGAGCGAGTGTGAGAGTACGTCTGTTACATGTGTGTGTACGTGCGTGTGTGTATGCCCGTATGTGCGTATATGTATGTATGTATATATGTATGTATGTATGTATGTATGTATGTATGTATGTATGTATGTATGTATGTATGTATGTATGTATGTATGTATGTATGTATGTATGTATGTATGTATGTATGTATGTATGTATGTATGTATGTATGTATGTATGTATGTTTATGTATGTGGGTATGTGTGTATATGGGTATGTGTGTATGTGCGTGTGTGTATACGTGTGTGTATAGGTGTGTATGTGTATGTGTATGTGTATGTGTATGTGTATGTGTATGTGTATGTGTATGTGTATGTGTATGTGTATGTGTATGTGTATGTGTATGTGTATGTGTATGTGTATGTGTATGTGTATGTGTGTATGTGTGTATGTGTGATGTGTTGTGTGTGTGTTGTGTGTGTGTTGTGTGTGTGTGTGTGTATCGTGTCGTGTCGTGTGTGTCTGTGTGTACGTGTCGTGTATGTGTGTATGTGTACGTTAGTGTACGTGTAGTGTCGTGTGTGTGTGTACGTCTGTCGTGTCGTGTCCGTGTCCGTGTCCGTGTCCGTGTCCGTGTCCGTGTCCGTGTCCGTGTCCGTGTCGTGTCGTGTCCGTGTCCGTGTCCGTGTACCGTGTACGTGTACGTGTACGTGTACGTGTACGTGTACGTGTACGTGTACGTGTACGTGTCGTGTACGTGTACGTGTACGTGTACGTGTACGTGTACGTGTACGTGTACGTGTACGTGTACGTGTACGTGTACGTGTACGTGTACGTGTACGTGTACGTGTACGTGTACGTGTACGTGTGGCTGCAGCACTGAATTTTAACTGTTAAAATAGCTACTTGATGTTAACCAGCCCAAAACGATGCACTTGGTGGTAGAGTGAAGGGGGGGGAGTAACCAATGCAAACATATTTTTTACTTTGCGAACACTTGGCAAGCCCACGAAATGTATTTGCTTGTCTAGCTTTAATAACAACAGCAATTATGCTTTAGTCGTGTCGTTGACTGAACCTGAAACAGACCCACGCGGCTCGGGTATGGGCTGTGATGACGCGAGTTTGGGGAAGATACAAAAACAGCCATGTATTGGGTAGTAAAGTGTGTTCGCAGTGCCAGGTCATTGCCCTGCTACATGCGTGGCGTATGTTATGAGCGTATTGACAATAACACACTGAACATGGTGCTATTTCTTTCCGTTGAGCCCAACATTTTTATTTGTCGTTTAATAATTACATTTGTTATGGTCTTATATTTAACCAATAAGTGGCACTTACGTGGCCGAGACAGTTCTGTCTGACACCCCGAGATTGGACACGGCCAAATGAATCCAAATAAACCCTGCTTAAAATGCAACGTTTCTAAAAAAAAAATTGGCAGTAAATGACACAATTATACATAACTGATGATAAATAGGATTTTTTATTATTGACGCGATATAAATCACAACAATAAAAACGTCAGCTTCCGTTTATCCGGTAAATAATGTTTCAGACATTATGCTCCGTTCGTTTTCTCTGTGCGTGGCCCAGATAATTCTGTCTGTCACCCCGGGGATGAACATGGCTAAATGAATCCACATAAGCCCTTCTTTAAATGCAACGTTTCTTTCAAAAAGTTTACTGTAAATTACATAATTATATACAACTGATGATAAATTGAACTTTTTATTATTGATACAATACAACTCACAACAACAAAAAGGTCAACATCCGGTTTTGTGGGTAAATAATGCTTCCGACATTTAGCTCCGGTTTTTTTCTAATTCTCTACATCAGCCATACATTAACTCTAGCCATAATGAATGTTCGAAATGGAGCATTGACCTTGCACGATATGACTTTGTGTGAGTGTGTGTGTGTGTGTGTGTGTGTGTGTGTGTGTGTGTGTGTGCGTGCGTGCGTGCGTGCGTGCGTGCGTCGTGCGTGCGTCTGTCTGTCTGTCTGTCTGTCTGTCTGTCTGTCTGTCTGTCTGTCTGTCTGTC
>JAODUO010000016.1:15000-20000 GCA_025642075.2 Ridgeia piscesae | reverse complement strand
GTCACAGTCCACGTTGGCCTCCCTTGTCACAGTCCACATTGTCCTCCCTTGTCACAGTCCACGTTGGCCTCCCTTGTCAAAGTTCACGTTGGCCTCCCTTGTCACAATGCACGTTGGCCTCCCTTGTCACAGGCCACGTTGGCCTCCCTTGTCACAGTCCACGTTGGCCTCCCTTGTCACAGTCCACGTTGTCCTCCCTTGTCACAGTCCACGTTGGCCTCCCTTGTCACAGTCCACGTTGGCCCCCCTTGTCAAAGTTCACGTTGGCCTCCCTTGTCACAGTGCACGTTGGCCTCCCTTGTCACAGTCCACGTTGGCCTCCCTTGTCACAGTCCACGTTGGCCTCCCTTGTCACAGTCCACGTTGGCCTCCCTTGTCACATTCCACGTTGTCCTCCCTTGTCACAGTCCACGTTGGCCTCCCTTGTCACAGTCCACGTTGGCCTCCCTTGTCACAATCCACGTTGGCCTCCCTTGTCACAGTCCACATTGTCCTCCCTTGTCACAGTCCACGTTGGCCTCCCTTGTCACAGTCCACGTTGGCCTCCCTTGTCACAGTCCACGTTGTCCTCCCTTGTCACAGTCCACGTTGTCCTCTCTTGTCACAGTCCACGTTGGCCTCCCTTTTCACAGTCCACGTTGGCCCCCCTTGTCAAAGTTCACGTTGGCCTCCCTTGTCACAGTGCACGTTGGCCTCCCTTGTCACAGTCCACGTTGGCCTCCCTTGTCACAGTCCACGTTGGCCTCCCTTGTCACAGTCCACGTTGGCCCCCTTGTCACAGTCCATGTTGGCCTCCCTTGTCACAGTCCACGTTGGCCTCCCTTGTCACAGTCCACGTTGGCCTCCCTTGTCACAGTCCACATTGTCCTCCCTTGTCACAGTCCACGTTGGCCTCCCTTGTCACAGTCCACGTTGACCTCCTTTGACACAGTCACCGTTGATCTCCCTTGTCACAGTCCACGTTGGCCTCCCTTGACACAGTCCACGTTGGCCTCCCTTGTCACAGTGCACGTTGGCCTCCCTTGTCACAATCCACGTTGGCCTCCCTTGTCACAGTCCACGTTGGCCCCCTTGTCACAGTCCACATTGGCCTCCCTTGTCACAGTCCACGTTGGCCTCCCTTGTCACAGTCCACGTTGGCCTCCCTTGTCACAGTCCACATTGTCCTCCCTTGTCACAGTCCACGTTGGCCTCCCTTGTCACAGTCCACGTTGACCTCCTTTGACACAGTCCACGTTGACCTCCCTTGTCACAGTCCACGTTGGCCTCCCTTGTCACAGTCCACGTTGACCTCCCTTGTCACAGTCCACGTTGGCCTCCCTTGTCACAATCCACGTTGGCCTCCCTTGACACAGTCCACGTTGACCTCCCTTGTCACAGTCCACATTGTCCTCCCTTGTCACAGTCCACGTTGGCCTCCCTTGACACAGTCCACGTTGGCCTCCCTTGATACAGTCCACGTTGACCTCCCTTGACACAGTCCACGTTGACCTCCCTTGTCACAGTCCACGTTGGCCTCCCTTGTCAGAGTCCACATTGTCCTCCCTTGTCATAGTCCACGTTGGCCTCCCTTGACACAGTCCACGTTGGCCTCCCTTGTCACAATCCACGTTGGCCTCCCTTGTCACAATCCACGTTGGCCTCCCTTGTCACAGTCCACGTTGACCTCCCTTGTCACAATCCACGTTGGCCTCCCTTGTCACTGTCCACGTTGACCTCCCTTGTCACAGTCCACGTTGGCCTCCCTTGCCACAGTCCACGTTGGCCTCCCTTCCTACCAATTGAATCCCCCCTTTTCTGCGTCGTCCTGCGCTCTGATAGTCTCCTTATTGATCCTATACCACGTGACATTACCACGGCCTCCTCATCTTTCCCTCCCCCCAACCCTCCCGTGACAATGCATTGCCTCCAGCCACCTTCCCCGGCTCGGTCGTCGTTTCTTTGTGTATCCCTTTGTTCAATTATCAAATGTACCATTTGTCAGAAATTCACGTAGTGGTGAGCGACTCACCAATCTTCACGTAAACCACTCTACATTTACATAAAATTCCGAAAACCATAAAAAGATATGTGAAATGTCTTGTCCCACACCTCTCAGTACTCGACAAATGTGCTTAATTATCCTTCGTGTGACAACGAGCAAGTGTAAACATTTACAAGTGTGACGCACGATGCACGTCCGACCAACATCATCAATCATAAAACAAAAACACGTCACAACACCTGCATAATGACACAACACCTGGCTAATGACATCGGCCTTCTACGTGCACCACGTATCGTCACCGATTGCTGTGTTTAATTACTGATTCGTTTCGTTTTGTATTGTTTCAATTTATCTCTGTCATAAACCTTGTAGGAAAACGTGTCTATTTATCAGTCTTGCCCCTGACAAATGCCGTGGTCCACGTCTTCTTCATTGATAATAGTATAATAATACATTTCTGAAATACATTATAAGATATTCCGTTCCATTCACTTCATTTTCGAAGCCACAAAATCGTATTCTGTCAATGTTCTTATATGTAGGTATATATATATATATATATATATATATATATATATATATATATATATATAATATATATATATATATATATATATATATATATATATACATTATATGATTTACACATCAGAATTTCTTATTTTTAGCACAGATTATTTTCAATTCTTATATGGTCAGTTGTACATGAAGGATATATATATATATATATATATATATATATATATATATATATATATATATATATATATTACATATATATATATATATATATATATATATAATATATATATATATATATATATAGTTAGCATGATGAATATAGTGATCGGCTCTAGATGGATATTAGGCCTACAATTATAGGGTCTAAGGGTTTTTGTCTCAGTAATATTGTGTCGTTTTAATCGTAGTCTCTTACGTTGACAGGTTCTGTGAATCTTTTTTGTTGAGCTGGCAATTATTATAGTCAGAAAGCGTGATTGCCATAACGTTATTCATTTTAAAGGGATACTTTGGGATTCGAAAAGGATTATTTCGTGTCCTCAATTATAATGAAATGGGATTCTTTCAGAACTATAAACGATTTGTAATGTGCACAATCCTATTAATATACTGAAATGATGGCGTAGGTTTACATGAAATATTAATACTAATAAAACAATTAGTACATTACAAAGAGTTTACATTATTAAAAAAAACTGTTCAATATAATGCCACAGCCTGGATATATATATATATATATATATATATATATATATATATATATATATATATATATATACACGGTTAGGCTGCGCCTTGAGTGGCCATATTGATCCATGTAGCATCGTTCAGTATGGTCGAGTCGAGTCGAGTCGAGTCGTCCGAGTCATCGAGTCGGTCGTCCATGGTCAGTCGAGTCGAGTCGAGTCGAGTCGAGTCGAGTCGAGTCGAGTCGAGTCGGTCAATCGAATCGATCGATCGAGTCGAGTCGAGTCGAGTCGAGTCGAGTCGAGTCGAGTCGATCGAGTCGAGTCGAGTCCATCGATCGAGTCGAGTCCATCGAGTCCAGTTCGATCGAGTCGAGTCGAGTCGATCGAATCATTATCTGAATCAATAGTCATCAAGAGTCAATCGAACGATCGTCAGTCGAATCAGATCATCGAATCGAAATCAATCGAGTCAGTCATCATCAGTCATCAGTTCAGTCAGTCAGTCCAGTCCAGTCCAGTCCAGTCCAGTCAGTCCAGTCAGTCCAGTCAGTCCAGTCAGTCCAGTCGAGTCCAGTCGAGTCCAGTCGAGTCCAGTCGAGTCCAGTCGAGTCCAGTCGAGTCCAGTCCAGTCCAGTCGAGTCCAGTCGAGTCCAGTCGAGTCCAGTCGAGTCCAGTCGAGTCCAGTCGAGTCCAGTCGAGTCCAGTCGAGTCCAGTCCAGTCCAGTCCAGTCCAGTCCAGTCCAGTCCAGTCCAGTCCAGTCGAGTCCAGTCGAGTCGAGTCCAGTCGAGTCCAGTCGAGTCGAGTCGAGTCGAGTCCAGTCGAGTCCAGTCGAGTCCAGTCGAGTCCAGTCGAGTCCAGTCGAGTCGAGTCGAGTCAGTCAGTCGAGTCCAGTCGAGTCCAGTCGAGTCCAGTCGAGTCCAGTCGAGTCCAGTCGAGTCAGTCGAGTCGAGTCGAGTCGAGTCGAGTCGAGTCGAGTCGAGTCGAGTCGAGTCGAGTCGAGTCGAGTCGGGTCGAGTCGAGTCGAGTCGAGTCGAGTCCAGTCCAGTCCAGTCCAGTCCAGTCCAGTCCAGTCCAGTCCAGTCCAGTCCAGTCCAGTCCAGTCCAGTCCAGTCCAGTCCAGTCCAGTCGTGAGTCGTGAGTCGTGAGTCGTGAGTCGTGAGTCGTGAGTCGTGAGTCGTGAGTCGTGAGTCGTGAGTCGTGAGTCGTGAGTCGTGAGTCGTGAGTCGTGAGTCGTGAGTCGTGAGTCGTGAGTCGTGAGTCGTGAGTCGTGAGTCGTGAGTCGTGAGTCGTGAGTCGTGAGTCGTGAGTCGTGAGTCGTGAGTCGTGAGTCGTGAGTCGTGAGTCGTGAGTCGTGAGTCGTGAGTCGTGAGCATGCACGGAAGACAGCGGTCGCTGCTGGCACCACCAGACGTGTTCAAATAGATCAAACAGCCCTGTATAAAAATAACCTTTTCCTGGAAGTTCATCGTTGACTCTCACGAGCCAGTTCATTATGTCAATGTTCGCCTGATTTGTAGCAGTTGTAAACTGGTCACGTGAGTTCTCGGCCGGCCGTACTGCGCGTCGGCAACGGCGTCTTATATAGAGGTTTACTACTGTTTTAGCACATATATATGGGTCTAAAGATGCTACATCTAAAGTTGAAGTCTAAGGTTTACTCTTTGTTCTCATGTTATGTGTGGTTGTAGTGTTTAACTACGC
Organism: Ridgeia piscesae; assembly: GCA_025642075.2. Lineage (NCBI taxonomy): Eukaryota > Metazoa > Annelida > Polychaeta > Sabellida > Siboglinidae > Ridgeia > Ridgeia piscesae. The sequence continues at coordinate 15,100 of JAODUO010000016.1, read as the reverse complement.
AGACGTTCTAGGTTTAATTACGTCCAGGCACTCGGTCGTGTTCTATTAACCGACTAGTATGTGTATATTGTGGTTACAATGTTTTGGTCTTATGAGGTTT
>JAODUO010000016.1:7500-10000 GCA_025642075.2 Ridgeia piscesae | reverse complement strand
GCTTCACCATCGCCCTCACAGCTTCACCATCGCCCTCACAGCTTCACCATCGCCCTCACAGCTTCACCATCGCCCTCACAGCTTCACCATCGCCCTCACAGCTTCACCATCGCCCTCACAGCTTCACCATCGCCCTCACAGCTTCACCATCGCCCTCACAGCTTCACCATCGCCCTCACAGCTTCACCATCGCCCTCACAGCTTCACCATCGCCCTCACAGCTTCGCCGTCGCCGTCGCCGTCGCCGTCGCCGTCGCCGTCGCCGTCGCCGTCGCCGTCGCCGTCGCCGTCGCCGTCGCCGTCGCCGTCGCCGTCGCCGTCGCCGTCGCCCTCGCCATCGCCATCGCCATCGCCATCGCCCTTTCACCGTCCTTGGTGAAATGGAGGCGGTATGTCACTGAAATAGTGTCCTTGGTGACACGGAGGCGGTGTGCAACTGAAATAGTGTCCTTGGTGATACGGTGGCGGTGTGCAACTGAAATAGTGTCCTTGGTGATACGGTGGCGGTGTGCAACTGAAATAGTGTCCTTGGTGATACGGTGGCGGTGTGCAACTGAAATAGTGTCCTTGGTGATACGGTGGCGGTGTGCAACTGAAATAGTGTCCTTGGTGATACGGTGGCGATGTGCAACTGAAATAGTGTCCTTGGTGATACGGTGGCGGTGTGCAACTGAAATAGTGTCCTTGGTGATACGGTGGCAATGTGTAGCTGACGTAGTGTCCTTGGTGATACGGTGGCAATGTTTAGCTGACGTAGTGTCCTTGGTGATACGGTGACAATGTGTAGCTGACGTAGTGTCCTTGGTGATACGGTGACAATGTGTAGCTGACGTAGTGTCCTTGGTGATACGGTGGCAATGTGTAGCTGACGTAGTGTCCTTGGTGATACGGTGGCAATGTGTAGCTGACGTAGTGTCCTTGGTGATACGGTGGCAATGTGTAGCTGACGTAGTGTCCTTGGTGATACGGTGGCAATGTGTAGCTGACGTAGTGTCCTTGGCGATACGGTGGCAATGTGTAGCTGACGTAGTGTCCTTGGCGATACGGTGGCAATGTGTAGCTGACGTAGTGTCCTTGGCGATACGGTGGCAATGTGTAGCTGACGTAGTGTCCTTGGTGATACGGTGGCAATGTGTAGCTGACGTAGTGTCCTTGGTGATACGGTGACAATGTGTAGCTGACGTAGTGTCCTTGGTGATACGGTGACAATGTGTAGCTGACGTAGTGTCCTTGGTGATACGGTGGCAATGTGTAGCTGACGTAGTGTCCTTGGTGATACGGTGGCAATGTGTAGCTGACGTAGTGTCCTTGGTGATACGGTGGCAATGTGTAGCTGACGTAGTGTCCTTGGTGATACGGTGGCAATGTGTAGCTGACGTAGTGTCCTTGGCGATACGGTGGCAATGTGTAGCTGACGTAGTGTCCTTGGTGATACGGTGACAATGTGTAGCTGACGTAGTGTCCTTGGTGATACGGTGACAATGTGTAGCTGACGTAGTGTCCTTGGCGATACGGTGGCAATGTGTAGCTGACGTAGTGTCCTTGGCGATACGGTGGCAATGTGTAGCTGACGTAGTGTCCTTGGCGATACGGTGGCAATGTGTAGCTGACGTAGTGTCCTTGGCGATACGGTGGCATGTGTAGCTGACGTAGTGTCCTTGGCGATACGGTGGCAATGTGTAGCTGACGTAGTGTCCTTGGCGATACGGTGGCAATGTGTAGCTGACGTAGTGTCCTTGGCGATACGGTGGCAATGTGTAGCTGACGTAGTGTCCTTGGTGATACGGTGGCAATGTGTAGCTGACGTAGTGTCCTTGGTGATACGGTGGCAATGTGTAGCTGACGTAGTGGTCCTTGGTGATACGGTGACAATGTGTAGCTGACGTAGTGTCCTTGGTGATACGGTGGCAATGTGTAGCTGACGTAGTGTCCTTGGCGATACGGTGGCAATGTGTAGCTGACGTAGTGTCCTTGGCGATACGGTGGCAATGTGTAGCTGACGTAGTGTCCTTGGTGATACGGTGGCAATGTGTAGCTGACGTAGTGTCCTTGGTGATACGGTGGCAATGTGTAGCTGACGTAGTGTCCTTGGTGATACGGTGGCAATGTGTAGCTGACGTAGTGTCCTTGGTGATACGGTGACAATGTGTAGCTGACGTAGTGTCCTTGGTGATACGGTGGCAATGTGTAGCTGACGTAGTGTCCTTGGTGATACGGTGACAATGTGTAGCTGACGTAGTGTCCTTGGTGATACGGTGGCAATGTGTAGCTGACGTAGTGTCCTTGGTGATACGGTGACAATGTGTAGCTGACGTAGTGTCCTTGGTGATACGGTGACAATGTGTAGCTGACGTAGTGTCCTTGGTGATACGGTGGCAATGTGTAGCTGACGTAGTGTCCTTGGCGATACGGTGGCAATGTGTAGCTGACGTAGTGGCCTTGGTGATACGGTGACAATGTGTAGCTGACGTAGTGTCCTTGGTGATACGGTGGCAATGTG
>JAODUO010000016.1:0-2500 GCA_025642075.2 Ridgeia piscesae | reverse complement strand
GAATATAACTAATGCTAATATATATATATATATATATATATATATATATATATATATATATATATATATATATAATATATATAATATTCTCAAATACCAGGAGAAAATGTGTTTATTAATTCGCAGGGAAATGACTACAAACACTTTGTGTTTATTAAACATCAACTTCCCAATAAGTAGAGCTATGTAGTAGTTAGTTACTTGTGATGATGTCAGAAAATCCATGCAATTTTTTTGCACGTGGCAACTGTAATGTTTATTATATATTTATTTAATATTATTATTTAAAAAATATTATATTATGATTAATTAAATAATGTATTTATCTATTTATTTGTCTTTTTTTAACTCTTTTAAATTAAATCACTATATGTGTGTGTATTATACTGAATGTTTATATTAACTTCCATTGTGCATGATCTGGTATTTATGTTTCACCTTTTTCTAAGTGTTATTTTCCTACTTATTCATGATTTCTATGGTGGTTGTGGCACGTATTCTTTGTCAGTTTTTTTTTTACAACGACGTATCAACAAATATAACGCCACAACATCAGCAAAAATGTATAGAAGATAAATATTTGAAAACACAACAATAGCAAACAGAAGGCTTTGTTTTTGGATTCATGTTTAGCTAAAGACAACATAGTAAGAGGTAAGGATGGCATTTACAGTGTGATTTTGCCCAAAGCAGTACTTAATTAGTGTTGGTTATTAAGCTTGTTTTGAAAACAACCAGACCTTGTGGTTATCTTGTTGTTAAGCTGGTCAGTTATTTAGACCACACACGTACAGAGTCTACACGCACGGAGAAGGCGTATTTTGCGGACACGAGAGTCGTTCTAAAAATACTCCCTCTCAAATATTAACGTTGATATACTGAACACACGTGACGCCAAACAGTCCTGTTAAGTCCACGACGCGGCATTGTTTGATGTGGACACTAGGCCCTACTCAGCAAGTAATAAAGTAGTTGTCGTAACGTCCACTTTCAAGTCGCGCCACCTAGCGAGTGAAACATATATTAATGCAAATGTCCGCTAAGTAATTTTGGGTGGTTTCACGTTTCGGTGGAGCGCTGAGGGGGGTTCTGAACCAACGGTAAACGCGTAACGTGCTTTGGACTTTGTGAAGTTGCGACACGACCCCTGACCCTAATCCTCGTGTCACGACGCAAGGATTACTCCGAGTACGTAGACAAGAGACGACCACTCGTGCGGTGGTTTAGCAAACACGCGCATTATCCGCGGTTGAAAATGAACCTGGAATATTTTAGGGTGTGCGTTGTGTAAGTATTGTCCTAGTAGGGTCTAGGACAGTGTTTCTCAAACGGGGGTCTTCAGCCAACTGGGGGGCACATCACTTTTCCGCGAGATGGTAAATGGTAAAGTTTTAAGCTAACTGGTAAATTGCTATACAATTTCTGACCTAACTATAAAAGAGACCACGGCACGTATAGCTACTAATCGTCTCTTCGTGTATTTACGTTATATGCATAACGTCTTATTAAAACCATAAATGCTAAGCCCAGTGAGCCGTATAATGATCGAAAAGTGAAAAGAAAATGCAAAGCTTCACGATTGCTACATACGCTTCAGTTTCACCTAAATTAGCTGTATTAGAATGCGGCATATTCACTGAAACAAACAAGCTCAATATAATGGTGAGAGATGTAAACAAAAACAGCATTGTCCTGTACAAACGAGTTGAAATATTCAAGAAATATAAAGTATGGAAAACGGATGTCTTATAAGAACAAACGCTCTTCAAATGACGCAGGAGAGGTCATATCTTATGGATACTTAGTGCAGCCCTGGGAGTTTGTATTGCAGTCAAAGTTCCAAAAGCGTGTCGCATTACGTTCGGATGGGTTAAAACCACGAGGTGACTTCGTCCTTTGTGCCTGTTCTTGTATTGTCCAGCACCGTAGAATATTATTGTATAAATGTGGTGTTATATAAATCAATAAACATTTACATTTACGTCGCTCTGGAAAAATGCACTGCCACAAAGGCGCCGTCTGTCGATTGGAATACACATTAACGAACGTTTCTCTGTTACAACTTCATTACACTGTTTAAATAATTCGCACAGAGACGTTTTGTAACTTATTTTGTAAACTAATTTCGTTGTCGAAAAATTGCGATAACATTATACACGTATCAATGGATTAGTCCCAAGCAGCGGCGCCATCTGGCGGCCATTAGTGATTCCAGATGAGCACTCCACGTGCGTGTAATACACAATACATCATACACAGGCCGACATGTGATGACTAAAACGACAGAGCTTGTTATGCACCGGACGCCGCGGTGTCTAATTCTCACACACCTATCAGCATTGCACGTATAGACCAACCACCGTCGTCACGATGACGTGTAGACCACCCATCGTCGTCACGATGACGTATAGACCACCCACCGTCGTCACGACGACGTATAGACCACCCACCGTCGTCACGACGACGTATAGACCACCCACCGTCGTCACGACGACGTATA
>JAODUO010000015.1:1315000-1327437 GCA_025642075.2 Ridgeia piscesae | reverse complement strand
AAAGTTAATATACACCGTGAAAGATATTTGCTTATTAGTGTATTTGCTACCGCACGTGCAACTATGTGATTTGGTATGTTTTTTTATTGAGTTTGCTAATAAATTAATAACGTAGATTATTCCCACAAAAAGTGTATCTTTATGTTTCCGAAATATCCGGTTAAAGTATAAACGATTTTGTCCACACGTTGCCAACAATAAACCTGCAGAGAGGAAAACAACTGAGGTGTATGGTAAAGTCCGGTCTTGATTAAACAGAAACAATGACATGAATCTGTGACGCATATTTAATGATTTTGCAAGACATACGAATTGATCTTTCGTGTCAGTCATATTGTTATTTGCCTAACGGCAAATGGCGATAACCCGGACAATTAACATTAAATTAACATATACGACCGATGCAGTCGGAGGAACAATCTAACTATACTGTTTGAAAATGTGTCTTAGTTTATCGACATGTGATAACTTAATCATACTTTAAGTGATAACTTGTTTAACTTCATTTTTATATACTTTAATGTCATTGTGTTTTTTATTTAAATGTAGGACGAATACCTAAGATGTCATTTACCTGTTAAAGAATTTAGTTATTAACATTTATTATTATCATTATAAAAATATATTTTGTATTATAATTACACACACACACACACACATATATATATATATATATATATATATATATATATATATATATATATATATATATATATATATATATATATACAATAATTTATTATATTATTATTATTAATTTTTATTTTACATTGTGTCTAAGGCTTCACTGTATGTATGCAACTATGTTTTCGGTGATGATGGTACATTGAAAATCACGATATACCACGTGAAATTGTTACCATCATGAAACAAAGCCTGCTTTACGACTATTAAGGAAAACACGCACTTGGTGATGATGAGTAAACATTCCTATGGCATAAATAGTCTGCCGCATTCAGTCCCTCAAAGTATCTTCTATCTCGTGAAGTATTTCGGTAGTTGTCTCAGCGTGTCGCCCGCCTCTACCGACAGAGCGCGGTCGAAGTGGCAGGTTGGCAATGTGCCTACCGACACGCTTCGATACCAAATCACACGCCCGAACAGTTACGTCCCCTCATCTTAGCGCGGGTATTGGTCGTCGGTTAACTGATACTTACTAATTGACATTCCAAGAGATGTCACGTGGGCGACGTCGTAAATGAACATCAGGTGGATGCATCTTCACATTCCCAATCCTGCAAGTCTGCAACGAACGGCGTCTGAGAGATTAACACCGAAACCAGAACGTGAGTATGATATCATAGGTTCAAAGGTATACGCTAACGCCGGAGATGGAAGGTGTATAGTGTGTCGTTGTGAAACTTGAAATAAAATTAATGTTTTTTTTTGCATGTAAGACAGTTTCTTACACGAAGGTGAGCTATCATTTAATATACCGCTATCCACTCCTTTGATCTGTTCGAAAAGCTTTGCACGTTATTATTAAGCAGACGTGCTCAGTCAAGCACTATCTCAATTTGTCTGGGAAGTGTTCTGTTCACCCATGCTGCATTTAATGCAATGGGAGACTCTATAAATTAGTTTCAGGCTATGTTCGCCAGGTGGCGCCAGGCGTCATCGGGCCTACACGTTTCATGGTAAACAAGAACTCCATCGGCACGACGTAAATAAGATTTGCCCTTTCATTTGTGTTTAGAACAAATTATCATCATTATGTCGCAATAGGAAGAAATGTCTTTAGCACATCTGAAATGTGAATTGAGAAAACGTGATGCGAGAGTTACGGGAAGAAAATGGGAAGTGTTTCAGCAAGCCAGGACTGCTGAAAGTCATACATGTCACACATAATGGTGTCTGTCTCACATGCCTGATGCTAGAACATTATTTCAAGATTGCTTGTAATGTCTATAGTTTTTTTTTACACGTTTCACCCTTTTATGTTTATTTTTCATTAGCTCGTATGGAATGGTACTATGTTATCACTCACGTCTTTTAACAGCCATGTAGGTAAGGGGTTAAGCACGCAAGATGTTGTAGGTGACTTGGTGAGCAAACTGTGGATGTCTGATGTCGTCGCAGTTGGAAACAATTCAAGTCGTGATATTCATGGTGCTGGATGGTGGTCGGTGGTCCAGGACGAGGCGAGTGTGGAATGGGATTGAAATGCCACACGAAACGTCTCAATTTTCGCCGAGAAGACGGTTGAGAATCTTGATGCGAGTTCGTGGGTTTTGTTGTTAACAGGCAGATAGTGGGACTTTCTTCGCTGCAGCAGTCCGTTTAATAGACGATACAGTCGCCGATTGTCATACCCGCACTGTTCTATCTCAGCTCAGAGGTATAGTAGTCAGACTTCGCTTTTATGATCGTCCTCTTTACCTCTGCGCATTGTGTTTTGTAGATTTCACGATGTACTTGAAGTGATGTATGACGCCACTTCCGTTCACACTGTCGTCTAATTTGTTTGGCTTTGATAACCTTCTTATTATACCAAGGTATCAGTGGACGATCGGCGATGCGACATGTCTGTAGTGGGGCATGCTTATCGATAAGTTTGCTCAAGACCACATTGTAGGGGTTTGCAAGTTCAGTTGTTGTTTGTTTGCCGGATGAGATTGCAGTCGGCAAAGACGAGGCGGTGTCACTACAAAACGCAGGTTTGGCAATGGCTTTATACTTTCGGTATGTGATTGTTTTCCGCGGAACGACCAGTTTCTCCATGTCGACGAGACATTCCACCCAAAGGTGATCGGAGAGCAGCAACGTTGTTTTTGTCATCGAAGTGATGCTGTGGTTACCGGATGGAGTGAGGATCAGATCAATTGTGTGACCGTCAATGTGTGTTGGAGTTATCCGCTAGATGGCATCAGTTTGTATAGAAATGACGTCACAACCGAAGATTTGTCTACATTGTTTTAGATTTGGTTAGGAAAATGATGTGTGTCGTAAGAAAAACCACCAAGGTCCTTGGTTTATTATAGAAAATACCAAGGCTTTCCCACATAAGGTTATGAAAATACCAAGATGACTTAGGAAAATACGTCAAAGTGACAAAGCCATCGCGGTGAAACGGTGTGAAATGGTAGAAAGTTGGCACACCGACTTAGTAAAATATGAAAAAACTAGACAAAGTTATCGCATCGAAACACTAAAAGGTATGTTATGACTGTGACCGAAGCTGCCATTTTACAAGAAATTATCTTATGGAAGTAGTGGAAGCCATCGCTTTTTTCTATGTCAAACCCTAAGTAGTTGCTGTTTTCTCCGCTAGATGGGGCTAGCGTCTAACGTAGTGTCAGAGTTATCCGCTAGATGGTACCAATTTGTAAAGAAGTGACGTCTCAACCCAAGATCTTTTTAGATTGTTCTCGTTTTTCTTCAGTTTTTCAACAGAATGTTATGATATTACCAAGATGACTTAGAAAAATACGTCAAAGTGACAAAGCCAGCGCGGTGAAACGGTGTGAAATGGTAGAAAGTTGGCACACCGACCTATTAAAATATACAACAACTTGACAAGGTTATCGCGTCGAAACACTAAACGTTATGTTATGACTGTAGTCGAAGCCGCCATTGTGCCAGAAATTATGCTATGGTCGTCGTTGGATGGTTGCGCAACGACATATTCTTGATGGGAAATGTAATTAGCCCCCAAAGTATTCATTATTGCATGGTATGCAGTTGTAGATTTTGGTGTGTGCAATAAGGGTTTTTGGGCAGTCTCAAAAGAGGTTGTAATTGGAGGTTTATGGTTTTAAAATGTATGTAGCCACCCTCTCCAAATGTTATGGTTTGACACTTGAGTGGTGTTGAAGCTCCGGCTTCAGCCCATCCAATATCAATTTCGTTCCGACGCTTCCTGGGTATGGACGAAATCAGAACAGTGGCGCCGCGTGGTGAACAGGGAACAAAACACGTAAATCAGCTTCGGATCGGTTTGTGTTTTTCGGATCGGTTTGTGTTTTCCGGATCGGTTTGTGTTTTTCGGATCGGTTTGTGTTTTTCGGATCGGTTTGAGTTTTTCATGGTGCATCATATTGCAGACAAATCGGCGACCATACCTGTTTGGTTTTCTTATTATTCAGTATTAAAAAAATTAAAACTCACAAATTCTGGTACAACATTCGAGAGTTACACTCATCAATACACTCATCAATTTCAAAATATGCTGGTTTTTAATGTGCACGTTACGTTATATTTAAAGAACTATTGATACAAAGCCCGACACACCCTATCCCGTCGTTTACGATAAGATGAAGATACACCGTCCCAGAAGAGATAACCGTCTGTATTCGAGAAGAAGTAGGCTAGCTTAACACCAGACAGTTGTCACATTCACTTCTAGATACTCCGGAGTATTTTCCAACGGGATAAGGTTTGGATATTCCAACGGCAATACACATAAATTGATAAGACCCAGATGGGTGACTGTATTTAAAATTACGATATGCAAGTACTTTCAATGTCTACCCGTATATCATGGGTTAATAATTATGATAATGATAACAATAATAATCATTCTTCAGTGTTTTTTCTGCGCCATACATCTGGCAATTGTAGCAATTCAGAGGTGGAGTACAGAAAATACTAAAACATAAAAATTGAAATATAAACCTACATCTAGCAAAATATTTCTACGAATCCGAGTTAACACAACGTTTTCCAGTCATCACAATAAATGGCTAAATGGATTATTTGTTTATAGATCAAATGAATGATCATCATCGATCAACATCAGCACGTAATATGGTTTTGTTCAGAAATATTGTAGTCATCTCTCTGCCGTGAGTGAGCTAACTCGACCGTCAGGGTGAGAGAATGCACGGCGCGTGTTTTACAACCTTTGCATTTGACAAATCCACAAACGCACGAGAACACACACATGTGCCTGCACGGGCACACATACACGCACCGCACGCACGCACATACGCACATATATACACACTTACACGCTCGCGCGCATACTCAAACATACACATACACGCACGCACGAACGCACGCACGCAAATACATATTGCTTGTTTACTGTGCGAGTGAGAGTGGAATTGTATTAACTTATTAACTTACGGCGAACATTGCATTAATTTTAATAGCTAATTGTTATATCTACATCCGTTCTCAACGCTACATTTGTATTACCCTTCTTGCGGTCTGTCTATATTGAAGGCGTCACTTCCGCTAGACACAAAAGCCGACTTCCGATGGTGAGTTTGACGTGATATTACTATGACGGTGAAACAACCCAACATGAATAACTTGTTCACGACGATGCTGGGTGCCTCGCCTAAACTGTTTACTCCGTATGACGACGACACTTCCGTCGAAGCTTCCGGTCAGCGACACACACTTTACAACGACACACGGTAAACGAAAAACACTACATTAAATAGTATACAACTGGTACTACACCACTAATAAGACGAACGCACCGTGGTTTGTAGTGACATTTTATTTACTGTATCATTTAATGGCAGTTAATTCAGCGACATTTTGATCGATGCAAGCACTCAGCAGTAATTATGATCAGCCGAAATGATGGACTGGTAGCCGTCGTTGCAGTGAGCAAACCCCATCACGTCACAGCAACACTTGCAGCAGATGGGGCCAAGAAACTTCGTCTTTGGAGGAATCACCGGCCACCTGGGCACACCCGGTTTCTCCTGCGACACCTTACAGCAGCAGAAGCCATAGCGACACTGGGTCTCGCAGTGCTGAGCTAAACCCAATCAATCAGTCGATCAATCGATTAGTCGATCAGTCGAACAGTCGATCAGTGAATATATCAATCGGTCAATATGTCAATCGGCCAATCATCGCCATCACACCGACCCTACTGCTCTCTTTCATCGCCTTCATACCGACCCTACTGCTCTCTTCCATCGCCTTCATACCGACCCTACTGCTCTCTTCCATCGCCATCACACCGACCCTACTGCTCTCTTTCATCGCCTTCATACCGACCCTACTGCTCTCTTCCATCGCCTTCATACCGACTCTACTGCTCTCTTCCATTGCCTTCACAGCGACCCTACTGCTCTCTTCCATCGCCATCACACCGACCCTACTGCTCTCTTCCATCGCCTTCACACCGACCCTACTGCTCTCTTCCATCGCCTTCACAGCGACCGTACTGCTCTCTTCCATCGCCTTCACACCGACCCTACTGCTCTCTTCCATCGCCTTCACACCGACCCTACTGCTCTCTTCCATCGCCTTCACACCGACCCTACTGCTCTCTTCCATCGCCATCACACCGACCCTACTGCTCTCTTCCATCGCCATCACACCGACCCTACTGCTCTCTTCCATCGCCATCACACCGACCCTACTGCTCTCTTCCATCGCCTTCACACCGACCCTACTGCTCTCTTCCATCGCCATCACACCGACCTTACTGCTCTCTTCCATCGCCATCACACCGACCCTACTGCTCTCTTCCATCGCCATCACACCGACCCTACTGCTCTCTTCCATCGCCTTCACACCGACCCTACTGCTCTCTTCCATCGCCATCACACCGACCCTACTGCTCTCTTCCATCGCCATCACACCGACCCTACTGCTCTCTTTCATCGCCATCACACCGACCCTACTGCTCTCTTCCATCGCCTTCACACCGACCCTACTGCTCTCTTCCATCGCCATCACACCGACCCTACTGCTCTCTTCCATCGCCATCACACCGACCCTACTGCTCTCTTCCATCGCCATCACACCGACCCTACTGCTCTCTTCCATCGCCATCACACCGACCCTACTGCTCTCTTCCATCGCCATCACACCGACCCTACTGCTCTCTTCCATCGCCACCACACCGACCCTACTGCTCTCTTCCATCGCCATCACACCGACCCTACTGCTCTCTTCCATCGCCTTCACACCGACCCTACTGCTCTCTTCCATCGCCTTCACACCGACCCTACTGCTCTCTTCCATCGCCTTCATACCGACCCTACTGCTCTCTTCCATCGCCTTCACACCGACCCTACTGCTCTCTTCCATCGCCTTCACACCGACCCTACTGCTCTCTTTCATCGCCATCACACCGACCCTACTGCTCTCTTTCATCGCCATCACACCGACCCTACTGCTCTCTTCCATCGCCTTCATACCGACCCTACTGCTCTCTTCCATCGCCTTCACACCGACCCTACTGCTCTCTTCCATCGCCTTCACACCGACCCTACTGCTCTCTTCCATCGCCATCACACCGACCCTACTGCTCTCTTTCATCGCCATCACACCGACCCTACTGCTCTCTTCCATCGCCTTCACACCGACCCTACTGCTCTCTTCCATCGCCATCACACCGACCCTACTGCTCTCTTCCATCGCCATCACACCGACCCTACTGCTCTCTTTCATCGCCATCACACCGACCCTACTGCTCTCTTCCATCGCCTTCACACCGACCCTACTGCTCTCTTCCATCGCCATCACACCGACCCTACTGCTCTCTTCCATCGCCATCACACCGACCCTACTGCTCTCTTCCATCGCCATCACACCGACCCTACTGCTCTCTTCCATCGCCATCACACCGACCCTACTGCTCTCTTCCATCGCCATCACACCGACCCTACTGCTCTCTTCCATCGCCAACACGCCCTACTGCTCTCTTCCATCGCCATCACACCGACCCTACTGCTCTCTTCCATCGCCATCACACCGACCCTACTGCTCTCTTTCATCGCCATCACACCGACCCTACTGCTCTCTTCCATCGCCTTCACACCGACCCTACTGCTCTCTTCCATCGCCATCACACCGCCCCTACTGCTCTCTTCCATCGCCATCACACCGACCCTACTGCTCTCTTCCATCGCCATCACACCGACCCTACTGCTCTCTTCCATCGCCATCACACCGACCCTACTGCTCTCTTCCATCGCCATCACACCGACCCTACTGCTCTCTTCCATCGCCATCACACCGACCCTAATGCTCTCTTCCATCGCCTTCACACCGACCCTACTGCTCTCTTCCATCGCCTTCACACCTACCCTACTGCTCTCTTCCATCGCCTTCATACCGACCCTACTGCTCTCTTCCATCGCCTTCACACCGACCCTACTGCTCTCTTCCATCGCCTTCACACCGACCCTACTGCTCTCTTCCATCGCCATCATACCGACTCTACTGCTCTCTTCCATCGCCTTCACAGCGACCCTACTGCTCTCTTCCATCGCCTTCACAGCGACCCTACTGCTCTCTTCCATCGCCTTCACACCGACCCTACTGCTCTCTTCCATCGCCTTCACACCGACCCTACTGCTCTCTTCCATCGCCTTCACACCGACCCTACTGCTCTCTTCCATCGCCTTCACACCGACCCTACTGCTCTCTTCCATCGCCTTCACAGCGACCCTACTGCTCTCTTCCATCGCCATCATACCGACTCTACTGCTCTCTTCCATCGCCTTCACAGCGACCCTACTGCTCTCTTCCATCGCCTTCACACCGACCCTACTGCTCTCTTCCATCGCCATCACACCGACTCTACTGCTCTCTTCCATCGCCTTCATATCGACTCTACTGCTCTCTTCCATTGCCTTCACAGCGACCCTACTGCTCTCTTCCATCGCCATCACACCGACTCTACTGCTCTCTTCCATCGCCTTCACAGCGACCCTACTGCTCTCTTCCATCGCCTTCATACCGACTCTACTGCTCTCTTCCATCGCCTTCACAGCGACCCTACTGCTCTCTTCCATCGCCATCATACCGACTCTACTGCTCTCTTCCATCGCCTTCACAGCGACCCTACTGCTCTCTTCCATCGCCTTCATACCGACTCTACTGCTCTCTTCCATCGCCTTCACAGCGACCCTACTGCTCTCTTCCATCGCCATCATACCGACTCTACTGCTCTCTTCCATCGCCTTCACACCGACCCTACTGCTCTCTTCCATCGCCATCACACCGACTCTACTGCTCTCTTCCATCGCCATCACACCGACTCTACTGCCCTCTTCCATCGCCTTCACAGCGACCCTACTGCTCTCTTCCATCGCCTTCACACCGACCCTACTGCTCTCTTCCATCGCCATCACACCGACTCTACTGCTCTCTTCCATCGCCTTCATATCGACTCTACTGCTCTCTTCCATTGCCTTCACACCGACCCTACTGCTCTCTTTCATCGCCTTCATACCGACTCTACTGCTCTCTTCCATCGCCTTCACACCGACTCTACTGCTCTCTTCCATCGCCTTCATACCGACTCTACTGCTCTCTTCCATCGCCTTCATACCGACTCTACTGCTCTCTTCCATCGCCTTCATACCGACTCTACTGCTCTCTTCCATTGCCTTCACACCGACCCTACTGCTCTCTTCCATCGCCTTCACACCGACCCTACTGCTCTCTTTCATCGCCTTCACACCGACTCTACTGCTCTCTTCCATCGCCTTCATACCGACTCTACTGCTCTCTTCCATTGCCTTCACAGCGACCCTACTGCTCTCTTCCATCGCCTTCACACCGACCCTACTGCTCTCTTCCATCGCCTTCACACCGACTCTACTGCTCTCTTCCATCGCCTTCATACCGACTCTACTGCTCTCTTCCATTGCCTTCACACCGACCCTACTGCTCTCTTCCATTGCCTTCACACCGACTCTACTGCTCTCTTCCATTGCCTTCACAGCGACCCTACTGCTCTCTTCCATTGCCTTCACACCGACCCTACTGCTCTCTTCCATTGCCTTCACACCGACTCTACTGCTCTCTTCCATTGCCTTCACAGCGACCATACTGCTCTCTTCCATTGCCTTCACACCGACCCTACTGCTCTCTTCCATTGCCTTCACACCGACTCTACTGCTCTCTTCCATTGCCTTCACACCGACCCTACTGCTCTCTTCCATCGCCTTCATACCGACTCTACTGCTCTCTTCCATTGCCTTCACACCGACTCTACTGCTCTCTTCCATTGCCTTCACACCGACCCTACTGCTCTCTTCCATCGCCTTCACACCGACTCTACTGCTCTCTTCCATTGCCTTCACACCGACCCTACTGCTCTCTTCCATTGCCTTCACACCGACCCTACTGCTCTCTTCCATTGCCTTCACACCGACCCTACTGCTCTCTTCCATTGCCTTCACACCGACCCTACTGCTCTCTTCCATTGCCTTCACACCGACCCTACTGCTCTCTTCCATCGCCTTCACACCGACCCTACTGCTCTCTTCCATCGCCTTCACACCGACCCTACTGCTCTCTTCCATTGCCTTCACAGCGACCCTACTGCTCTCTTCCATTGCCTTCACCGACCCTACTGCTCTCTTCCATTGCCTTCACACCGACCCTACTGCTCTCTTCCATTGCCTTCACACCGACCCTACTGCTCTCTTCCATCGCCTTCACACCGACCCTACTGCTCTCTTCCATTGCCTTCACACCGACCCTACTGCTCTCTTCCATTGCCTTCACACCGACCCTACTGCTCTCTTCCATTGCCTTCACACCGACCCTACTGCTCTCTTCCATTGCCTTAACCGACCCTACTGCTCTCTTCCATTGCCTTCACACCGACCCTACTGCTCTCTTCCATTGCCTTCACACCGACCCTACTGCTCTCTTCCATTGCCTTCACACCGACCCTACTGCTCTCTTCCATTGCCTTCACACCGACCCTACTGCTCTCTTCCATCGCCTTCACACCGACTCTACTGCTCTCTTCCATCGCCTTCACACCGACTCTACTGCTCTCTTCCATCGCCTTCACACCGACTCTACTGCTCTCTTTCATCGCCTTCACACCGACCCTACTGCTCTCTTCCATCGCCTTCACACCGACCCTACTGCTCTCTTCCATTGCCTTCACACCGACCCTACTGCTCTTCCAGTTTAGAGACGTGCTGTTCATGTTGCTGCCATCATTTAATGTCATTGTGCGTGCGTATCATAAGACCAGTCCAGAGACAACATATATAGAGACAACCTTTATTACCAACTCCAACTAATTAACTAACTGCCACACCCGAGCCTGGTGCACGGCTCCCAGCCGGTAAAGGTGAAAGTGTGGGTGTCACTCCAAACATGTGGGTGTCACTTCACTTGCAATGCTATAACATACTTGACCCCAGCCGTGCATACGTGACAATAAACACACTCACAAAGGCCTGTTCAGATACATGCGACTCTCATTTGGTTTGTCTGTGGCGCCATAGTTGTTTCAACAGACACTCGAGAGTTTGAATTTCAAACGTGTACATATTCCTGGAAGACATATTGGTGACTGGAAGGACGGTGTAGCGCTTACATTTTTCCGGGCGTTAAAAACGTTTCGGTTGACGTTTCTGCGCATGCGCGATATATGTAAAATCAGCAATCGCTGGACATTTATTGCGCATGCGCAGAAACGTCAACCGGAACGTTTTTAACGCCCGGATAAATGTAAGCTCGACAACGGAACAAGAAGGCAGGGAAACCATACGACGGTACTATGACATCTCCAGAACGCTAGGGTGAGACTTAATCAACAGGAAAACAGAAATGAAAAATTCGTTCGGTCTTCGGTGACGCATGTGGAACATAATTTTAATTGGAACTGTCTACATCCACAAACTGCCGAGGCCCACAAATGTGAAGGAGTTACAGAGAGCTGCTATGATAAATTCACGCAGAACCATTCTACAAGACTAACACCGTTGTATCTGGTGAAAAAGAAAGGCGTGGTGTGAGTGTGAGGGAAGACACGATAAGAAACGTTCAACAGAGTTCATGCAGGAGGCGGCCTACTTGTTCATTTCGACCTGAGTAAGCCGATCGTACTTCCCTCACCATGTGTCTGCGGCGCAGTGCTGTCTCGTGTGATGCAACACCGGGAAAGAACTATTCGCAGCTAGACGTAGAGGGACTGAGCCAAATATTTGGAGTGAATAAATGTCACTAGAGTATATACGGAACTCAGTTGTCACTGGTCATGGATCACCACCCACTACTGACGAGAAACGACGCGTGCCACACAAGACGTCTGGGCACTTTCAAAGGTGGGTACTTTCATAAACTGGGTACAACTACACACGTTAGCATCACACGCAGTGATGGTACACACGACAACTGCGAAGCAATGCCACAATTGCCAACAAAGTCAGTTGCATCACCTTCGCCTGCTGAGTATGGTGACTCGAGCAGTTGAATGAGTCGCAAGCGACAGCAGCCTAGCCTGGATTCTACACGACAAAACACTGTCTAGAGTAGAGAGAAACGTACTCCCTGGTTGGCCGACCAACGACCCGGTTACTCAGGGATACAGTAGATTTCGGTGATGAACTGAGCATTGTATTGGATTAAAGTGAACTGACATCTATTTGGCATATAAAATACAATGAACATAGAACATGTGTTAATAATGTATGTCAGGACGGCAGTAAAAACTAAACTAGTTGAAGCAACTGGACGCCCTTTAAAATTACGTAATAATTTCT
>JAODUO010000015.1:1297500-1307500 GCA_025642075.2 Ridgeia piscesae | reverse complement strand
TTCAACGTTCTAGCCTCTGTGCCACTGTACAACTAAATAGCATAAACACTCACGCACGTACGCACGCACGCACGTACGCACGCACGCACGTTCCTCTTAGTGGAACAACAGAATGATTACGTCTTAGTCGCTATGACAGATGGACAATTTATGCGCACAAACTTGTAGCATATACACGAATCCATGTACAAATAATACTAGACATGATATAACCTGGCAACGGTGGGTCGTTATGTACGAATATTCTTAGCGCGTTTTCCATGCAAATGAGTCGAGACGGTGTTCGACTGAACAAGTCTGTTTTTAAGTAAACTGCAAAACGCTTTGTATAGTCGTAAGGGCCGAATACTACGGTGTGTGGAAACGTTCCTTTGTGACCACAACTGACTCTCATATAAAGAACAATATAATGTTATTTCACGTTATAAAACTACAAACTGTGCTCATTTTGTCGTAGGGGTCGATATACTAGCATCGTATCTAGAAGTGTCATACTCACGTCGTGGTTCGGTGTCAGTTTCTCAGAAGACGTCCGTTGCAGACTTGCGAGAGAGCGAGTGTGAATACGCACCAACAAATGCTCGTTTTGATGACGTTACCCACGTGACTACTGTACACATAGTCGCCTTGGAATATAAATGTTGATATAAATTTACCAACGACGACCTGGACCTGCGCATGTATCTGTGTGTGTGGGGGGTTGGGGGTGGGGGTTAGGGGGGTGGGGGGTTGTGATTACGCTGGCGTTTGATTGGGTTCTGATTTGCCCGTGTGTCTTGACATCTATATTATAAAACAGTGTTTCTCTGTCTGTTGGTTTGTTGGACCCACATCTCAGTCAGTTTTGCATGTAACGAGCTGAAATCTTGCATGTGGTATTGCGGGCCCACAGTAATTGTTCGTAGAGTTATACTTTATACAATTCGTCATGCGGTTGGGTCAGGCGGGGACTCGATACCTCAACATGTTGTTACATTGGGTACACCACCCGTCATCATTCCGTAACGTCTTGCTCTAAGACGTAACGAAACGTCATTTTGAAACAATGTTACGTAATGTTCAAACGTTTTATTGCGGGTAACTGACTTCTTCCACAAGCAGCATTGGTAGAATCAAAGAGATCGCAATTTTCAAAGTTTTAGCGTGTGTGACTGCCTTCCCCCAAGCACTGCTGTGTGCCTCGGCTAATGTATAATAAGATAGCTGTCTTTGAACAAAATTTTTTTCTCAAATATCTTGGTTAGACTGCGTCCGATTACATCCATTCCTTGCCCTGTTTATTATTCATGTAGCTAGTAAGAAGAATGCTGAAAAATATAAAATATGTAATATATGTGGGTAACCACATCTTCGTTATTTTCAGATAATTTGTGTATTATAAAATAACATAAGAAATCACGAAGTGGCACAAATGGTAAAAAAAATATCGTTCATAGCGTGCATACAGTACCGTTCCTAGGTGTTAACACGTGTAAATGCAATGTCAAAAACAAGAACGTTACAAATAGAAGTTGTGTCTGTGCTATAACTGGGCAGTAAGCCAATCTTGTGCTATGAACGGTATGTAATAAATAATTTTGTTGGTGTATTTTTTTCATCGGCTGGATGTTTCACAGCTGGAAATAGCACCTCCAGCCGTTGTGGCTTTGTTCAGTTGCACTCGAAAGAATTCAAACGATTTTAAAGTTTGATATAGGTGACATATGCCACATTCATATATGAAAGCGTGTCCAACGAAATTATAGAATTGTTTAACTACTCCGCTTTCAGTGAATTCCGCGGTTCTTTTGAGATTGCTAAAACTGATTGCTTAGCTAAATCATGCATTTTATTTATAAATGCCCGTGTACGGAAACGGCAATCTACGCAGATGCGAAAGCAATTCACCACATGGTACTAATTATTAGATGTTAACTTATTATACATAACCTTAAAATTGTCTCTATAGATATTCTAATGGTAATTGTCATTGAATATCAATCACAGATACATATATGTGTTTCATGTAAGGCGGCTTTTGATAAGCGTTCCCTTTTTTACAAAATTACGGGTAAAATCTCTTGATTGTGCTTTGGAAGATCTGGCTTCTTTCATCTCAGACGCTCCGCCGAAAAAGCGTAACTAAGACGAACGTGACGAAAGAAAATAATAAAAAAAATAACAATAATACTACACTGGGTACATTTACTTGTCAGCGCCATTTCATAACACATGTATAACAAATGTTGTTCGCAAAACAGGATGGTTTACAAACTGCCGTTGTTAGGTAATGACAACGCTACATCACGGCGATGGGTAGCGAGTGCAAGAGTCTTAGTTCGACTCGACTGGACGCTATGTGTTGTACGGCAATGTTGTTAAGACACAGCGCACTAAAGGGAGCAAGCAGCGAAGGGAGGCTGGCGCTGTTGTTGGTTGGATAACATCATAAATAACTACTGAACTATTCCAAGGCACTCAGCAGGTACATCGCAGTCACGTTGTATTATTGATTCATTCTCTAGAAAAAAAACTGGATTTGGATATCTCTGTATGTGTTATACTAAATTCTGGGCAATGAGCCAATATTATGCTATGAACGGTGTTAAGCAAATGTATTTCGTCGATTTGGCCCTTCCTTAGTTGGATGTTTTATTGTTGAATATAGCGTCAACAACTGCAGCGAGTTTGCCCTGTTGCACTCAAAAGAAATCCAAGCGAAATTTACGCTTGTCCTGATGGCATATATCATGTCCATACGTGAAAACATGTCCACCGTGACTAGAGGCGTTGTATTTCGCAATAATTATTTTAGCACTTCTAAATTTAAAATGTTGGTTGTTTAAAGAAGTCATCCATTTTATTTATAGCAAAAATATTATAAAATAAACTCGAGGATGATATCGGGGATAATATTTATTCTCATCATACGAGTGATTGTTATAATGCTAGTTATAAAAAATTAATAGCAATCTAGAGGATTTTTAAATATCTAACTGGTCTGCTATAAATGTACCTTGTTCGACGTCCCCTTCACATAGATACTACTCTACAATTCCATGCTATACCTCATTTTAAAATTTTAATGGGGAGGATTAATTTTAACATTCATCGTTTGGTGGTGACCCTGTTTGACTTACATTTTGCACCTAATTAACAACAACAACAAAAGATGAAGAAAAGCAAATAATTTTGCGGAATACTTCTTTATTGTCTTTATTACAGAACAGCCAGTGTGTATTCCAAGTATGCCCACATTAAACAACAAAATAGACATGGATAAATATAACTGAAAACAAAATAATATTATCAATTTTAAAAGATCTTCACATCAGTAAATCACCTGGTTCTGACGAAATAAACACTTGGCTACTAATGGAGCTGTCAGATGTAATTTGTCACCCTCTGTGTAAAGTATCTGAAACATCATTAAAAACATCTTGTATTCCTGATGATTGGAAGGATGCAAAAATATCAGCAATCTACAAAAGTAGAAATAAATATTAGCCGTCCAATAAGACTAACAAGCATAGTCTGCAAACGCATGGAAAACAATAATCAGAAAGTACATTACCAGTTACATGAAAGAAAATGTTTTTTTCAGTCCAAAACAGTGTGGTTATATTTCTGGTTGATCTACAGTTTTACAATAAATAACAGTACTAGATACCTAGACCTATGAAATAGACAGGGGACAGCAAACATATCGACGTACCATAATACAATAATACCGTAATACCATGGCAACAATAAACGAGAAGCACCCTTGGTGATGTAATATTGAAATGGGAAATGTTTTATATATACATATTCGCTGACTGTAACATATTCGTTCGTCTTGATTATAATACCCTGTCTGATTGATCTTCCGTCTTCAGTGATAAACTGTTACTGGTGTAACACAGGCGACCTAGTAACATTATGTATAATGAGGTAATGTTAAATAATTGGTCGCATGCATTTATATCTACGTACAGTGCCAAATATGTATGCTGTTGACCACACCAAACAATCAATCTTACAAGTGCTAGACGAAGTACAGACTTCCACGAAAGCGGAGTAGGCAAAGAAAGTCCACCATCGCATGCTTTCAATGGTTAACATGACATATGTTATTTAGGTCAAACGTAAAAGACGCTCGTAATTCTCTTCAGTGAAACGAGACAAGGCTACAACACTAAGTGGTGTTATATTTACCTGCGACACACCCAGCAAGGAAAAACACTACGTCGACGAACGAATGTATTAAATAACATTCGTAGCGTCAGAACGAAAGATTGGCTAGTTGCCCAAACCCAGTACACATGTCTCCCCAAATATTCAAACTGAAATATTCGTATATTTAAAGTTGATTCTTAGTTAAATTACCACCTTTTTATAATGTACAATATAACATTTATTCAAGAGGAATGTTTGGCGTTGTGGCGTAATGTACATGCAATACATAGACAATTATCTGCCTCCCAATCACGCAAACTATGCAAAAACATACGCTATACATGTTTAAATTTAGTAACCAACTCTCAGTACATTTCCGGACAATCGTACAGTTCCTCACATAAAATCATTTTATGACTATCGACAGAACGTAATATTAAACATTAAACATTAAACCATACATACGTGTAGTTGAATAATTAGTAAAGAAATTAACAAAACAAACCTGTATAAAGAAAGTGTCATGGCACACAGCAGAACAACCGAAGAGAACTTTGTCAGGGAATAGAACGACGTGCAGTTGATACTTAGAGTTTCCGGTTCACGAGAACACATAGAAGATACGAGCTTACTGTCATTTCATGATCGTTGATCACAAGAAAGCACACGCCGCCACCACTCTGCTTGTCCGGCGGCCATTCCCGATAGGTCCTCAGTAAACAAGCATCACCGTGTCAATTAAACGCAGGAATGACACGTATCGTGTTTCTCGTTTGTACCTGAACACGAGAAAGTGTGTTTTGTTTCACCGTAATATCACGTTTGCGAGAACGATAGCAGGAAGTTGTGGTCGAATGCTGCGCCAGCGAAAGCTACACAGTGAGCCCCCGCGTCTGTCCAGCTACACAGTGAACCCCCGCGTCTATCCAGCTACACAGTGAGCCCCCACGTCTATCCAGCTACACAGTGAGCCCCCGCGTCTGTCCAGCTACACAGTGAGCCCCCGCTTCTATCCAGCTACACAGTGAGCCCCCGCGTCTATCCAGCTACACAGTGAGCCCCCGCGTCTATCCAGCTACACAGTGAGCCCCCGCGTCTATCCAGCTACACTGTGAGCCCCCGCGTCTGTCCAGCTTCACAGTGAGCCCCCGCGTCTATCCAGCTACATAGTGAGCCCCCGCGTCTTTCCAGCTACACAGTGAGCCCGCGCGTCTATCCAGCTACACAGTGAGCCCCCGCGTCTATCCAGCTACACAGTGAGCCCCCGCGTCTATCCAGCTACACAGTGAGCCCCCTCGTCTATCCAGCTACACAGTGAGCCCCCGCGTCTGTCCAGCTTCACAATGAGCCCCCGCGTCTATCCAGCTACACAGTGAGCCCCCGCGTCTTTCCAGCTACACAGTGAGCCCGCGCGTCTATCCAGCTACACAGTGAGCCCCCGCGTCTATCCAGCTACACAGTGAGCCCCCGCGTCTATCCAGCTACACAGTGAGCCCCCTCGTCTATCCAGCTACACAGTGAGCCCCCGCGTCTGTCCAGCTTCACAATGAGCCCCCGCGTCTATCCAGCTACACAGTGAGCCCCCGCGTCTATCCAGCTACACAGTGAGCCCCCGCGTCTATCCAGCTACACAGTTAGCCCCCGCGTCTATCCAGTTACACAGTGAGCCCGCGCGTCTATCCAGCTACACAGTGAGCCCCCGCGTCTATCCAGCTACACAGTGAGCCCCCGCGTTTATCCAGCTTGTGGGTGCGGCGTTGTGTTGTATTTGAAAGAAAATTTGTCATTTAACGTGTCGTTTGGTCTATATTCATTGTACATGGGTTCTCTAATGCTCAGAAACTGTTCACGGTCGTACTTTCGTACACAGGTAGTCGTAGCAACGAACGCAATCATCAAAAACATGAAACTGAAAGCACTCATCAACCATCACGATGCGCCACCCTACACTGGCGGCATATGTTATGAAAGTTAATATACACCGTGAAAGATATTTGCTTATTAGTGTATTTGCTACCGCACGTGCAACTATGTGATTTTGTATGCTTTTTATCAAATGAAGTTTGCTAATAAATTAATAACGTAGATTATTCCCACAAAAAGTGTATCTTTATGTTTCCGAAATATCCGGTTAAAGCATAAACGATTTTGTCCACACGTTGCCAACAATAAACCTGCAGAGAGGAAAACAACTGAGGTGTATGGTAAAGTCCGGTCTTGGTTAAATAGAAACAATGACATGAATCTGTGACGCATATTCAATGATTTTGCAAGACATACGAATTGATCTTTCGTGTCAGTCATATTGTTATTTGCCTAACGGCAAATGGTGATAACCCGGGCAATTAACATTAAATTAACATATACGACCGATGCAGTCGGAGGAACAGTCTAACGATACTATTTGAAAATGTGTCTTAGTTTATCGACATGTGATAACCTAATCATACTTTAAGTGATAACTTGTTTAACTTCATTTTTATATATTTTAATGTCATTGTGTTTTTTATTTAAATGTAGGACGAATACCTATATATATATATATATATATATATATATATATATATATATATATATATATATATATATATATATATATATATATACCAATATATCATACATGGATGTAGACACGCAAACTGCGTTACACTCGTATAACGTCTTTAGACATGACGTATTTAAAATCTAATGAAATTCTAATCAAAGTATGTATAACTATGTCCCCATGGGTGATATAAGGGATATTTTGTATGCAAGACAGGTTTTTTTACCGTCAATGGGTAGTTGCAGGGGTGTAAAATTGCACGAAACGCTGGCCTCTTTTCGCAACGTAGTGGTTTCAGAAGAGACGACACGTTTAATATAATGCAACGGAAGTCGAGTGGATGTTATCGGACGGCCATTGTTCAGCTTCCGTCAGTGCGTCTCTCCTCTCCGTAGATGTCCATAGTGGAGCGGATGTTATCATATGTGCAGGTTGACAGTGTCATATTTTGTTTAATTCTAACCTGTTTAGTGTGCTTAACTTTCTAAGTAAACCATCATTCGTTTCATTATATAAAACATATACTCGGCTATTATGTTTGCATCCACATTGTAGAGTCTCAATATGAACAGCGACATCATATATATATATATATATATATATATATATATATATATATATATATATATATATATATATATATATATTCTTGATGGGAAATATAATTAGCTCCCAAAGTATTATTATTGCATGGTATGCAGCTGTAGATTTTGGTGTGTGCAATAAGGGTTTTTGGGCAGTCTCAAAAGAGGTTGTAATTGGAGGTTTCTGGTTTTAAAATGTATGTAGCCACCCTCTCCAAATGTTATGATTTGACAGTTGAGTGGTGTTGATGCTCCGGCTTCAGCCCGTCCAATATCAATTTCGTTCCGACACTTCCTGGGTATGGACGAAATCAGAACAGTGGCGCCGCGTGGTGAACAGGGAACAAAACACGTAAATCAGCTTCGGATCGGTTTGAGTTTTTCATGGTACATCATATTGCAGACAAATCGGTGACCATGCCTGTTTGGTTTTCTTATTCTTCAGTATTAAAAAAATTAAAACTCACAAATACTGGTACAACATTCGAGATAAGATGAAGATACACCGTCACAGAAGAGATAACCGTCTGTATTCGAGAAGAAGTAGGCTAGCTTAACACCAGACAGTTGTCACATTCACTTCTAGATACTCCGGAGTATTTTCCAACGGGATAAGGTTTGGATATTCCAACGGCAATACACAGAAATTGATAAGACCCAGATGGGTGACTATTTAAAATTACGATATGCAAGTACTTTCAATGTCTACCCGTATATCATGGGTTAATAATTATGATAATGATAACAATAATAATCATTCTTCAGTGCTTTTTCTGCGCCATACATCTGGCAATTGTAGCAATTCAGAGGTGGAGTACAGAGAATACTAAAACATAAAAATTGAAATATAAACCTACATCTAGCAAAATATTTCTACGAATCCGAGTTAACACAACGTTTTCCAGTCATCACAATAAATGGCTAAATGGATTATTTGTTTATAGATCAAATGAATGATCATCATCGATCAACATCAGCACGTAATATGGTTTTGTTCAGAAATATTGTAGTCATCTCTCTGCCGTGAGTGAGCTAACTCGACCGTCAGGGTGAGAGAATGCACGGCGCGTGTTTTACAACCTTTGCATTTGACAAATCCACAAACGCACGAGAACACACACATGTGCCTGCACGGGCACACATACACGCACCGCACGCACGCACATACGCACATATATACACACTTACACGCTCGCGCGCATACTCAAACATACACATACACGCACGCACGAATGCAAATACATATTGCTTGTTTACTGTGCGAGTGAGAGTGGAATTGTATTAACTTATTAACTTACGGCGAACATTGCATTACTTTTAATAGCTAATTGTTATATCTACATCCGTTCTCAACGCTACATTTGTATTACCCTTCTTGCGGTCTGTCTATATTGAAGGCGTCACTTCCGCTAAACACAAAAGCCGACTTCCGATGGTGAATTTGACGTTATATTACTATGACAGTGAAACAACCCAACATGAATAACTTGTTCACGACGATGCTGGGTGCCTCGCCTAAACTGTTTACTCCATATGACGACGACACTTCCGTCGAAGCTTCCGGCAGCGACACACACTTTACAACGACACACGGTAAACGAAAAACACTACATTAAATGGTATACAACTGGTACTACACCACTAATAAGACGAACGCACCGTGGTTTGTAGTGACATTTTATTTACTCTATCATTTAATGGCAGTTAATTCAGCGACATTTTGATCGATGCAAGCACTCAGCAGTAATTATGATCAGCCGAAATGATGGACTGGTAGCCGTCGTTGCAGTGAGCAAACCCCATCACGTCACAGCAACACTTGCAGCAGATGGGGCCAAGAAACTTCGTCTTTGGAGGAATCACCGGCCACCTAGGCACACCCGGTTTCTCCTGCGACACCTTACAGCAGCAGAAGCCATAGCGACACTGGGTCTCGCAGTGCTGAGCTAAACCCAATCAATCAGTCGATCAATCGATTACTCGATCAGTCGAACAGTCGATCAGTGAATATATCAATCGGTCAATATGTCAATCGGCCAATCATTCAATATGTCAAGCGGTCAATCAGTAAATCAGTTAATCAGTCAATATATCGATCGTTCAAACATTCAAAGAGTCCATCAATCATTCAATTAGTCAATCAGTCAATCAGCCATTCAATAAATAAATAAGTCATTCAATCAATCCGTCAATTAATCAACCAATCAATCCATCAAGCAATAAACCAATCAATCAATACAATAATAATCATATATACATATATTCAGCTCAACAGGTTTGTTTACATTGTATTTGTTTGGTCGAGTCACAGTGTGTGTGTTTTGTGTGTGTGTGTGTGTGTGTGTGTGTGTGTGTGTGTGTGTGTGTGTGTGTGTGTGTGTGTGTGTGTGTGTGTGTGTGTGTGTGTGTGTGTGTGTGTGTGTGTGTGTGTGTGTGTGTGTGTGTGTGTGTGTGTGTGTGTGTTTGTGTGTGTATTTTGTGTGTGTGTGTGTGTGTGTGTGTGTGTGTGTGTGTGTGTGTGTGTGTATATATATATATATATATATATGTAAGCGTATGTTTTTTTTTATATATATATATATATATATATATATATTAGTAACATTGAGTATGTATGTGTGTTTTGTGCGTATGTGTGTGTGTGTGTGCGTGCTGGCGTGCGTGGATAACTGTGTTTGTTTTTGTGTAAGCGCAGCCACGAAATAGTGATGATAATTATTGTCAATACTTACGG
>JAODUO010000015.1:1290000-1292500 GCA_025642075.2 Ridgeia piscesae | reverse complement strand
TATATATATATATATATATATACATATATACACATGTATGCGTGTATGCATGTATGCAGGTACGCGTGTATGCACATATGCGTGTATGCGTCTATGCATGTATGCGTGCGTGTATGCGTGTATGCGTGCACGCGTGTATGCGTGCACGCGTGTATGCGTGTATGTCGATGTTTACACGTGTGTACATTCTAAGCCAGGAGGCCAAATGATAGCAGTACACTCCAAACCACTTTTACGTTTCGGCTAAATGACATCAATCATGTTGTTTCGTGAATGTCTTTCCAGCGTCACTATTAGACATTTGCTACAAAGCTTTCGTGGAATTCCGCCCTTCGTTTATCACTTGATTGATTGTTTAGCGAAGTCATTCGTTTTATTAATGCACGCCCATGTACAGAGTGGACAATCTAAGTAGATGTGAATGCAGGCCAACACACATGGCAGTAATTTTTAGATATTATCAAATGTTATATAATATAAGTGGTTTGTTTGTGTTAAGTTGGCAACTGTTTGTCACAAATAATGTTATAATCAGCAAATAAAAAAAAAACATTTACACAGTTTTGTCAGCGAATTGCCGAAAGAATTGCTTTGTATCGTTTCTGTTCCAAACATTCCGTCTGATTGTTGAGGCATTGGCATTATTCTACGGTGAACGAACGAACGAACGAACGAACGAACGAACGAACGAACGAACGAACGAACGAACGAACGAACGAACGAACGAACGAACGAACGAACGAACGAACGAACGAACGAACGAACGAACGAACGAACGAACGAACGAACGAACGAACGAACGAACGAACGAACGAACGAACGAACGAACGAACGAACGAACGAACGAACGAACGAACGAACGAACGAACGAACGAACGAACGAACGAACGAACGAACGAACGAACGAACGAACGAACGAACGAACGAACGAACGAACGAACGAACGAACGAACGAACGAACGAACGAACGAACGAACGAACGAACGAACGAACGAACGAACGAACGAACGAACGAACGAACGAACGAACGAACGAACGAACGAACGAACGAACGAACGAACGAACGAACGAACGAACGAACGAACGAACGAACGAACGAACGAACGAACGAACGAACGAACGAACGAACGAACGAACGAACGAACGAACGAACGAACGAACGAACGAACGAACGAACGAACGAACGAACGAACGAACGAACGAACGAACGAACGAACGAACGAACGAACGAACGAACGAACGAACGAACGAACGAACGAACGAACGAACGAACGAACGAACGAACGAACGAACGAACGAACGAACGAACGAACGAACGAACGAACGAACGAACGAACGAACGAACGAACGAACGAACGAACGAACGAACGAACGAACGAACGAACGAACGAACGAACGAACGAACGAACGAACGAACGAACGAACGAACGAACGAACGAACGAACGAACGAACGAACGAACGAACGAACGAACGAACGAACGAACGAACGAACGAACGAACGAACGAACGAACGAACGAACGAACGAACGAACGAACGAACGAACGAACGAACGAACGAACGAACGAACGAACGAACGAACGAACGAACGAACGAACGAACGAACGAACGAACGAACGAACGAACGAACGAACGAACGAACGAACGAACGAACGAACGAACGAACGAACGAACGAACGAACGAACGAACGAACGAACGAACGAACGAACGAATGAAAGCATATATGAAAGGATGAATGGCTGAGTGTGTTGCGTACGTGCGTGCGTGCGTGCATGCGTGCGTGCGTGCGAGTAAGTGTATATGTGTCGGTGAGGCAGAGATAACCTGTGTGTGGGTGCGAGTTGCGTGTTGTATGCGTTCATGGAGATTGTTCGTATGGTAGGGCGTGTGTTCATATATGCATGTGTATACACGACCACACTTTCATGTGTACGTTTGTGCAGTAGAGCTACACAAATTGCGCAGAGGCAGCATATTAGAGGCGAACAACAAGAACACACTAACTGTAAAACTGACTTGACAACATTTGCATGGTCGGCTTGTCACGATTAATTTACGACGCATGTTTACACTGGCGAGCCTTTGCATAACATAACATCAGACTTTAGGGGAATCCAACCATTTACAAACCCCAATTAATATTTAATCACAACCCTACACCCACGCAACGAGTAGCATATACGATATTGGCAGGTTGCTTCGAATCGTCGCTGTACACATTGCACTGGACGCTAAATGGAGCGAGCAACGACACCCAGAGGCTCTCATGGCTGGCCTTCGTGCCTCAACATCTGCCAGCAGGTAATTTCTTCGTGAGACCTCTAAATTCATCATTTCACGACTTCAAGAATGTACTGCTAAAAAGTGATGTTTCACTATCTTACAGTTGTAACGTGACTGTGTGCTAAAGTAATAAGTTAATAAAATAAATATGACAAATAGATAAATACAATTAACTGAACATTAAGTGTACATTAAAAGGATGAATAAGTTTATAATA
>JAODUO010000015.1:1247500-1285000 GCA_025642075.2 Ridgeia piscesae | reverse complement strand
CAGTAGCAGTAGCAGTAGCAGTAGCAGTAGCAGTAGTAGTAGTAGTAGTAGTAGTAGTAGTAGCAGCAGCAGCAGCAGCAGCAGCAGCAGCAGTAGCAGTAGTAGTAGTAGACCATACACTGATCATGGAATTATATACCCAAATGACCAATTTGTTTCGCCAAGGCCAACACAAATCAGGGAGTGATAGCGGCAGTAAAAAGTCGAAATTTGCGACTATCACCGCAGACGTGCCACAAGCAGACAGTTTCGGCCAGACTGCTTTAGTGCATAACATAAATGAATTTTAAGCAGCTTGTGATCATACCAAATTTATACAGACTGCATAATATGGGAGTCATGTTCACCTTCAGGTCTCGACTGCTCGCTCCAGATAGCGGCAGACGAAATGTAACTGTAGACGGCCACTAACAAAGTGACATAGAAACAAACCAAGCACCCCGCAATTGTCCAAACAAGGGTTATGTAGGCGACCTCTTGAGGCATGTGCTACAACAAAACCATCGCCATAGCGAGACAGCCTACGCCATCCTTGCACGCCATGTGTTGTTGTGGTTGACTAAGTTAGCACCAGCTTTGTCTACCCCCGGCATATCCCTTTTAAAATATATATATATATATATATATATATATATATATATATATATATATATATATATATATATATGTGTGTGTGTGTGTGTGTGTGTCACTGTGTCACTGTGTCACTGTGTCACTGTGTCACTGTGTCACTGTGTCACTGTGTCACTGTGTCACTGTGTCACTGTGTCACTGTGTCACTGTGTCACTGTGTCACTGTGTCACTGTGTCACTGTGTCACTGTGTCACTGTGTCACTGTGTCACCGTGTCACCGTGTCACCGTGTCACCGTGTCACCGTGTCACCGTGTCACCGTGTCACCGTGTCACCGTGTCACCGTGTCACCGTGTCACCGTGTCACCGTGTCACCGTGTCACCGTGTCTCCGTGTCTCCGTGTCTCCGTGTCTCCGTGTCTCCGTGTCTCCGTGTCTCCGTGTCTCCGTGTCTCCGTGTCTCCGTGTCTCCGTGTCTCCGTGTCTCCGTGTCTCCGTGTCTCTCGGTCTCTGTGTCTCTGGGTCTCTGGGTCTCTGTGTCTCAGTGTCTCAGTGTCTCTGTGTCTCTGTGTCTCTGTGTCTCTGTGTCTCTGTGTCTCTGTGTCTCTGTGTCTCTGTGTCTCTGTGTCTCTGTGTCTCTGTGTCTCTGTGTCTCTGTGTCTCTGTGTCTCTGTGTCTCTGTGTCTCTGTGTCTCTGTGTCTCTGTGTCTCTGTGTCTCTGTGTCTCTGTGTCTCTGTGTCTCTGTGTCTCTGTGTCTCTGTGTCTCTGTGTCTCTGTGTCTATGTGTCTCTGTGTCTCTGTGTCTCTGTGTCTCTGTGTCACTGTGTCGCTGTGTCACTCTGTTTGTGTGTCTCTGTCTATATGACAATGTGTCTGTGTTTTTGTGTCTCGGTATCTTTGTGTCTCGGTGTATCTCAGTCTCTATGTATCTCTCTCTCTCTCTCTCTCTCTCTCTCTCTCTCTCTCTCTCTCTCTCTCTCTCTCTCTCTCTCTCTCTCTTTCTCCGTCGCTATACTATATCTCCCCCCCTCTCTAGATATCCAGCTCACTGCGATCGCCTCATTTATACCACTACTACTGAATGACGTCACTTCCGTCGAAGACAACATCTGGTTCCCAAGCTACGACAAGTACAAATTAACATGCTGAAAACGCGGAGAAGTAATGTGTTTAACGATCTCATTTTATTTAACTGTACCATTACACGAGTAACAGTCAAATAGTTCATCGACGTTTGTGATAAACGTGCTCAACAATAATGTCTATCTTCCTTCATAACGACGCTGTAGCCGTCGTTGCAGTGGGCAAAGCCCTCTCTGTCGCAGCAACATCTGCAGCACGTGCGACCGAGTTCCCTTCTTCTCTTAGGAAACCTGTCCCACTTTGGGAATCCCGGCTTCGGCGTCTCTTGCAAGACCTTGCAGCAGCAATATCCGTAGCGACACTTGATCTCGCACGATTGCGCTACAACCAATGCGTAGGAAGGTGAACCAATGCACGACGACAGATTGTAGATGGTCACCCGTGGTACGTCCACTGTGGGTCAATTTGGGGTTGTATACACAACCACGTATCTATGTGAAACTGTGTATGGTCTTAGTTATACGTCAATATTTACTTGGTTTACTGAGTAGAAGACATTTTAAAATGTACTATTTGGAAAACAACGTTTTGCTCACAATAATGAAACGGTAACTGTTTGTTTACGTCAGAATGGTTCGGCACAATTGAAGTTATTTTATTATTAGTGTAATTGTGATTGCTATTGCTATTGTTATTGTTAGTAATAGTATATGCACCGTTGGCGGTTATTATTATTAATATAGTAACTATTAATTTATGTCACTATTGATTGCATTTAGGTGCAATATAAGTTATTATGTACAATATACGTGCGAGTTTAAGTTTGATATTGTGTATACTTACGGCATGAATCTACAGGATCTACGCCCACAGGGTACTTAGCTGAAGAAGATTTGATACGAAGCATTAGCAGTTGTAGTAATAGCCGAAATACTATTGGGATAATATCATTAAGATCCACAGTCTTAATAAAATGATAACTAACAGTTATACAAACACACAGATTGAAGAATCGGAAATCGAAACTAAAAACAAACCATAAATGATAAGCACTATGTCACAAGCGGCAGTGTTCAGACGCTCTAAACACTGGGGAATGACAGACGGAAAGATTTAAGATGCCTCGCCTACATGCATAAGAGGAATAACAATAATAACTGGTGCAATCGAATTGAGACAAAAGAAAACACGAAAAAATTGACAAGAAATAACAACAAAACAAATGATTATGCACACTGTACTTACGTCGTCGTGTGAATAGTGTGTATATTAATTACATTAAATTGATAGTGTAACTTACCTGCATACGCGCTATCCTAAATTTTCATTCCATTCCATCAGTTAGCGCCGGCGAAAAAGAACAACAATTGAATGTCAGCTTTGCTTACGATATTATATGATTTTATTGTATATATCACTGTGCGTGTATGTGTGGGGGTGGGTGGGTGGGTGTGTAGGTGTGTGTGTGTGTGTGTGTGTGTGTGTGTGTGTGTGTGTGTGTGTGTGTATATATATATATATATATATGTGTGTGTATATATATATATATATGTATATATATATATGTGTGTGTGTGTGTGTGTGTGTGTGTGTGTGTGTGTGTGTGTGTGTGTGTGTGTGTTGGGTGTGTGCGTGTTGGGTGTGTGCGTGTTGGGTGTGTGCGTGTTGGGTGTGTGCGTGTTGGGTGTGTGCGTGTGTGTGTGCGTGTGTGCGTGGGCGCGTGTGCGTGTGCGCGTGCGCGTGCGCGTGCGCGTGCGCGTGCGCGTGCGCGTGCGCGTGCGCGTGCGCGTGCGCGTGGCGTGCGTGCGCGTGGCGCGTGCGCGTGCGTGTGGCCGTGTGGCCGTGTGGCCGTGTGGCCGTGTGGCCGTGTGGCCGTGTGGCCGTGTGGCCGTGTGGCCGTGTGGCCGTGTGCGTGTGGCCGTGTGCGTGTGGCCGTGTGCGTGTGGCGTGTGCGTGTGTGTGTGTGTGCATGTGTTATGTGTGTGTGTGTGTGTGTGTGTGTGTGTGTGTGTGTGTGTGTGTGTGTGTGTGTGTGTGTTTGTGTGTTGGTGGGGGTGTGGGTGGGGTGCGGGTGTGCGTGTGTGCGTGTGTGAGTGTGGCGTGTGGGCGTGTGTGCGTGTGTGCGTGTGCGGTGTGTGGTGTGCGTGTGTGCGTGTGGTGCGTGTGTGGTGTTGCTGGCTGTGCGTGTTGCTGTTGTGCGTGGGCGCGGTGTCGGTGAAGAATGTGTGCGTGTATGCGTGTGTGCGTGTGTGCGTGTGTGCGTGTGTGTGTGTGTGCGTGTGTGCGTGTTCCATTGGAGCATGTGCGTGTATGCATGTATGCGTATGGGCGCGCGTGTACGTAAGAAAAGTGATATATATGCGTGTGTGTGCAGTTAAAGGCTCACGCAAGTGTGTGATTTGCTCACCTTTAGGATTGAGGTTGCGTGCATGTTGCCGTGTAGAAGGGTGGGTATGCGTATGTGGGGGTTGGTATTGCTGGGTAATCAAATGAATATTATTTCACATTTCAATGTTTAAATAAGTACACAAGGTTCTACTGACCTGCGCCTCGGTAGTGGTAATGGACAACGTCCAAATCACCACGACACTGACCAGGAGCACCGTGGCCTTCATTCTGCAGGGGAAACGCACCATTACCTTTTCCGGTAACGGTAACGGCAAAATATATATATATATATATATATGTATATATATATATATATATATATATATATATCCCCTAACATTACATAAACAATCAAACGACAAATTATTTCTCGAAACAGTTCTAGCTGAAACATTCACATAAGTCATCCTACATATTACGGCGAAGTGGTCGCTACAAAACTCGCACATGTAAACTATAATGTGTAATTCTTATTTGAAATTACTCATCTAAAGATCGCATAATTGCTTTGCTCGCAGAAATATCTCTTTTTCTAGAATAAGAGACACATTATGTTTTACTATAGAAGTGTCGTACTCACCTCGTGATGTCAGTAGCAGTCTGTCCGACAAAGTTCCTGTTAGATATCTGAAACCCGAAATGTGAATCTGCCCCACGCCTCAGGGCTTTTTATCTCGACGACCACGTGACTGTTGGCGCACCCTTGTCAAGTTAATAAACGACAGTAGCGACAGTCAGTGGTAAAATGTGTACACGTGTGCAAGCGCGTATGATTGGACGAGGGCGTGGACGTGTGCAACTACAGTGGATGTGTGAATGTGCACGTTTGACATTAACGTTGGTGGTGTATTGTGTACGTATGTATGCATGCGTGTATGTATGTGAGTATGTATATATGTATGTATGTATGTGTGTATGTATAATTTATATATAAATATATATATATATATATATATATATATATATATATGTGTGTGTGTGTGTGTGTGTGTGTGTGTGTGTGTGTGTGTGTGTGTGTGTATGTGTGTGTGTGTGTGTGTGTGTGTTTGTGTATGTATGTATGATGTATGTATGTATGTATGTATGTATGTATGTATGTATGTATGTATGTATGTATGTATGTATGTATGTATGTATGTATGTATGTATGTATGTATGTATGTATGTATGTATGTATGTATGTATGTATATGTATGCATGTAATGCATGATGTATGTATGTATGTATGTATGTATGTATGTATGTATGTATGTATGTATGTATGTATGTATGTATGTATGCATATATGTATGTATGTATGTATGTATGTATGTATGTATGTATGTATGTATGTATGTATGTATGTATGTATGTATGTATGTATGTATGTATGTATGTATGTAGTAGTATGTATGTATGTGTGTATGTATAATATATATAAATATATATATATATATAATATATGTGTGTGTGTGTGTGTGTGTGTGTTAGATATGTGTGTACGTGTTTATGCTGTATCTTCAAATGTATAGTACATTGTATGTATTATGTTATGTATGTATGTATGTATGTATGTATGTATGTATGTATGTATGTATGTATGTATGTATGTATGTATGTATGTATGTATGTATGTATGTATGTATGTACATACGTACGTACGTATGTATGTATGTATGTACGTATGTATGTATGTATGTATGTATGTATGTATGTATGTATGTATGTATGTATGTATGTATGTGTGTATGTATAATATATATAAATATATATATATATATATATATGTGTGTGTGTGTGTGTGTGTGTGTGTGTGTGTGTGTGTGTGTGTGTGTGTGTGTAGTATGTGTGTACGTGTTTATGTGTGTGTTTGTGTATGTATATATGTATGTATGTATGTATGTATGTATGTATGTATGTATGTATGTATGTATGTATGTATGTATGTATACATGTATGCATGAATGCATGCATGCATGTTTGCATATATGTATGTATGTATGTATGTATGTATGTATGTATGTATGTATGTATGTATGTACGTACCTATACGTACGTACGTACGTACGTACTGTACGTACGTATGTACGTACCTACGTACGTACGTACGTAGGTATGTATGTATGTATGTATGTATGTATGTATGTATGTATGTATGTATGTATGTATGTATGTATGTATGTATGTATGTATGTATGTATGTATGTATGTATGTATGTATGTATGTATGTATGTATGTATGTATGTACATACGTATGTACGTATGTGTACATGTATACATGAATGCATGCATGTATGCATGTTTACATATATGCATGTGTGTATGAATGTAGTTATGAAGAAACGTGGCACAAATGGCCACCGAGTTTAGCCATGTACTCTTCAAATATAATCCAAGCAACATTTACCTTTTATCTGAATGAAATAGTTCACATTGTTACATGAAAGCTTGACCAGAAGAGTTACTGGACAGCTCCGCTTTCGTGAAATTTCTAATGACCTTGGTCTTTTCTCTTACCCAGATGTTTGTTTTTCTGTCCCGGTATGTGATGTTTAACATTTGCTTCATTCCATCTTTGTTCGTGCGGCTGCTAGCTTGTTCTTTGCTTGACTGGAGAGTGTCCATGTTTCCGCGCCGTATGCCATTCGTGGAAGTACGCATGAGTTGTAGATTTGTCTTTTCAAGCATTTTCCAATTTTCCGCAGCTTTCAACGTTCTCAAGCGTTGTTGACATACTTATTGAATAGTCGTTTCCATCATCACCTTTGTCTTAGATGATTTGTTCATCTTCAAACCCTGATTTTCACTTTCATCAGCTAATGTCTGTATCATTTGTTGTAGTTCATGTGTTATATAATTAAATAATTATTTTGTATATATATATATATATATATATATATATATATATATATATATATATATATATATATATCAGTTGGCATTACCAGATTCATCATTAAATTGTATATTTCCACTTGCGACCTTCATCATACCTGTTGTTTGATGATTTAATGGGTGAGGGTGATGTCGCGTGTCCACTCTTCAAGAGAGCGTCGTGCCGTTGCACTCTAGACATACATCACCATTATCGTTCCTGGTGTTGGGTGGTACGACCAACAATGCGGTGACTCTGCAAGTGTAAAAATGTGATAAATTAGCCCGCAAGACCACTGCTGTTTAATTGATGATGCTTCCCAAGCACGTAGCTACTAACTTGACCGATATGTTCACTGGACAATGGATTGACCGCCTACTGCCTGGCGCCGTTCTTTATATCGTGTCATCTGTTAGCTTAGATTGCAGGCGAGAGTTACCTGAGCGGAAACTCGGTCAGTATAGCGATGTTTTCAGTCCACACCTCTACGGCGTCTTAATGGATATCTTTGGCAGTGGTTTGTTGTGAGTGGCGGTTGTTGACACTCAATCGAATCATTGATGGCATTTCTATTTAACACGTTCCTCCATTGTTGTCTGTTTCTCCAGAAAATGCAGCTGACAATTCCGTTTCACGCCAACATCTTGCTACTGCGTGACTAGAAACCGTTAGCAATGTATGAGAAGAGCGTACATTTTGAATGGTATCGCCTCTGAACACAGGCACCAACTCTGCCTGCTCAGCAATGCTTTACCATTTTGTAACATCTTGTATGTGAGCGCGGGACATATTTTTTGAAAACGATAAACAAGTACGTTTCAACATTCAAGCCACGTTTATTTTGCAGCAAAGCCGGTGTCCATTTCTGCGGGCAGGCTGGACATTTGGTTTGTTCTGTGTGCAGTCTTCTTCACTATAGTAACACTGAGTTTGTCAGATGTCAGTGCATATATGTTGACGTTTGGTCACATTACAGCGCACAAGAAACATATTTAACAAGATTTAACAAGATTGCCACCTAGAGATTCAACTCTAGATGGCGGGTGGACTAGGAAGCCATTTGGCTTATCGAGAGTCCAACCTATCTATCTAAGTATACCCCGCCCTTCTTAGGTATATGTCGATTTTATTTTTAAATATATTAACACTACTAGCACCTACACAATCAGCTGATAATCTGTTCCATTCGTTTACTGTTCTTTGTGAAAATGAAATTTTTCTAATATCTAGTCTACACTGCTTCTTTGCTAATGTAACTCCATGTCCTCTAGTCCTTCTCTCTTCCTTGACTGTGAAAAAAATATTTCTGTCAATATTTTCATATCCATTCAATATTTTAAACACCTCAATCTGATCTCTCTCAATCTTCTGGTTTCTAGTGTTGTTAAACCACATTCTTTTAGGCGCATTTCATAACTAATATTCCTGAGTTTTGGTATCATTTTGGTTGCTCTCCTTTGTACTCTTTCTAGCATATCAATATCCTTCTTGCGATATGGCCTCCATGCTTGTATACAATATTCTAAGTGAGGCCTAACTATTGTTTTATACAGCGGTATATTAGTTCTTTTCTTTGTACACTATATTTCGCCTAATTAATCCAAGAATTTGGTTTCCCTTCGCTGCTGCAATTCCACACTGCTCTGATACCTTCATGTCAGCACTAATAGTTAACCCTAAATCCTTTTCCTTAAAGGTAGTATTTAGTACAGTATCACCCATTGTATATTGTGCATCTTCATTCCCATGTCCTGTGTGAAGGCACTTACACTTTCCAAAATTAAACAGCATTTGCCACTTCTCAGACCATTCTATCAACTTATTAAGATCATCTTGTAAATGCTGTCTATCTGCATCACTTATAATTTTCCTAAACACTTTTGTGTCGTCTGCAAACTTCAACACCTTGCTTGTTATGTCATCATCCAAATCATTGATATATATTAAGAATAAAATAGGTCCAGTACTGATCCCTGCGGTACTCCACTCAAAACCGCTTTCCAGTTTGAAACCTCCCCATCAACTACTACTCTTTGTCTTCTATCAATAAGCCATTTTTCTATCCAGTTGATCATTCCATTTCCTATGCCATGGGCCTTTAGTTTAAGTAGTAGTCTTTGGTGTGGCACTTTGTCAAAGGCTTTTTAAAATCTAAGTAGATTATATCTACTGGTGATCCCTCATCTAGCCACTTTGTGACATCTTCCAAAAAACATAACATATTTGTTAAGCATGACCTCGCTTTTAAAAACCCATGTTGAGATGGGTTTATCAATTTATTTTTAACAAGAAAATCAACCAGGTGATCTTTAATTAGTCTTTCTAATAGTTTGCAAATCACCGATGTTAAACTCACTGGTCTATAGTTCTCTGACTTGTTTCTCGAACCTTTTTAAATAATGGTATAATGTTTGCTTCTTTCCATTCTAACGGAACTATTCCCTCCTCTAATGACAAATTGAACACTGTTGCAAGCGGTATGCTGATTTGTTCTACAATTTCCAATAGTAATTTGGGAGGAATCCCATCCACTCCAGGTGATTTATTATCCTTCATATCTCTTATTTTCAT
Organism: Ridgeia piscesae; assembly: GCA_025642075.2. Lineage (NCBI taxonomy): Eukaryota > Metazoa > Annelida > Polychaeta > Sabellida > Siboglinidae > Ridgeia > Ridgeia piscesae. Next base: position 1,275,529 of record JAODUO010000015.1, on the reverse strand, counting down.
AGCTACCATTGTTGGAGTTACAATTAGTTGTCCTAAATAGTCAAACTATCTCCCTTCGAACTTAGTCTCAAGTACTGGTAATATACTAATATCTTCCCTGGTAAACACCGAACTAAAGTACTCATTTAGGTTTTCTGCCATTAAGAATCCCTCTGTTATTATGTTTCCATCACTACCTTCTAGAGGACCGACCTTATCCTGAACTTTCTGTTTACTTCGAACATACGCATAAAAACTCTTGCTGTCATGTTTTATATTAAAAGCTATTTTTTGTTCGTAGCTTCTCTTTGAATTTCTAATTTCAGCTGTAGCTTGATTAAGTGCTTCTTTATAAATGCTATAGTCTTCTTCACTTCCGGTATGTCTATATGTCTTCCACATCATTTGCTTGTACTTGATTTTTCTAATGGCTTCCTTCGATAAGTGTTTCTTCTTTGACCGTTTCCCCTGTTTTTTCAAGGGGACAAATTTGTCAACGACGCAGTCAATTTCACTCTTTAAAATAGTCCAGCATTCTGTTGCTGTCTTATTCTTCAGTGTGTTATTCCAGTCTATCTTTGCTAAATATTCCCTCATGTCCTTATATCTTCCTTTGTGAAATGTTTTCCTGTACTTTATTTTTCTATTCCGTTCTCCCTTTACTTTGATGATAAAATGTATCTGGTTGTGATCACTACACCCCAGTGGCTCACATATCTTGACATTATCAACAAATTCCTTCTGTGAGCTCAATACTATGTCTAACACGTTCTCGCCCCTGGTTGCTTCTAACACATGTTGAGAAAGGAAACTATCTTGTACTAAATTTAAAAACTCTTGATCCTCTCTCCCGGTACTCTGTAGAGATGTCCACTGTATATGCCCATGGTTAAAATCCCCCATAATAATACAGTCCCGTTTACTCACTTCTTTGATAGCGTTATGTATTTTTTCATTCTCTTCCATGCTTATGTTAGGACTCCGATACACTAACCCAACAGTTAATGTTGACTTTCCTGTAACTATGTTACACCAGACAGCTTCTTCACATTCTGCTTCTTTTTCTAATTTTATTTCATAAGCTTGGATGGATTCTTTAATATATAAAATAACTCCGCCTCCCCTTCTTCCTAATCTATCTTTCCTAAACATTACATACCCTGTCATTCCTAATTCGGCATCTGATATCTCGGGTGTGGCCCAAGATTCAGTTATACCTATTATGTGAGGGTCAATATCTTCTACCATAATGTTTAGTTCATTTCTTTTGTTTACTATGCTCCTTGCATTTAAACAAACACATTTATAACCAAATTCCGTAGGGCTTTCCAGGCTGTTCTTTGCTGATGTCTTTTTGCTATCTGTATCTATGCCTCTAGTATTTGGCTTCTCTGTGTATCCCCCCTGCGAAACTAGTTTAAAAAGTTGCAACCTGTTCCATTATTCATCGATCGAAGAAGGTTCTCGGAGAACACTGCTGCGCCCTTTCCGCTTAGATGGAGGCCATCTCTCATAAACATGTCTTCTTTACCAACAAAATATCCCCACAAATCTACAAATCCAACTCCTTCTTCACACATCTGCTCTAATAGTCCGTTAATTGCCATCCTCTTGCACTTTCTAAATGTTGTTCCCCTTCCCCTCATCACTGGCAAGATTCCTGAGAGTATGATCTGTTCAACTCTCGTCTTCTTCAGTGTCTCTACCACTCTCTGTATCTCTTTACTATCCTGGTTGTTCCATCCCTGTCTGCATTGTTCGTCCCTACATGTACTAATATAGACCCCCCTTGGCCATGCCCCAATACGTTCTCTACCCGTTCAGTCACATGCTCTATCCTAGCCCCCGGAAGACAAACAACAACGTCTTCTCCTTTGCTTAATGTCCTGTCTGTCTTTCGCAAAATGGAGTCTCCCATAAATACCCTTTCTGTTCTCAATGCCCCCTCGATCACTGCTTCAGAGTAGCTCCTCCATATCTAAACATACGTACGCAAATAAAGACATTTTCAATTCTGACGTTTTTTAACTGACGTCATCTTTGTCATCTTCGCATCAGCCTTCGGTAATATAAGTTATCGATAGGTGAGTTGTTTTCGTGGCACTGCCTGTCTGGGGTACTCGACACGCAAACAGAGAATAGCTAGATAAATTATTAGTCTGCCGAACAAAGATAGAACACCAAACGGCGCTGAAAATACCAGTGAACAACCTTCGACAAATATAATTATTTGTGTAACGCACGAATCACGCAATAGCTACAATTAAAGGCGTGAACATGATCATCGTTAAAGATAAAAACACGATCAATAATACTGTGAGGTGACACAGAGTCACGCCAACGCCTGCTGGGTTGTCATAAATTATTGCTTCTTACTGCACGCAAGAAACAACGATTTATGACAACCCAGCAGGCGTTGGCGTGATTCTGTTAAACATGGGTTAAACATGAATAAACAAAATTACATATCACGTTTCCCGACATATATGATATCAAAAAAATTGTTTCTACGTGACGTAATGAACCAGCTAAGGTTGAACTGTGATTGCCACAATACAGCAGATAATATAAATATTTTATACGACGACGACCACGTGGTAAAAAAGTTAACATTCGATGACGTGCTTGTGTGTACGGGTAACAGGGGCGCAGCCAGAGAGAGGCCAGGGGGACTATGCCCCCCAATCCCGGAAGAAATTAGGACGGTGGGGAATGGAGCACCAACAACTCGCTGCCTGATTCATACATGGAGTCACAAAATACAGTGGGTTTCAAGATGCCTGTGTAAGATTTTCTTTCCCAGTCCTACACTTTCGCAAACAATTGTCATAATTCAAATAGGATTAAGTTAGGAATTCTCCACTGCTGTCGCCTGCTGCACCATAAGATTTGACAGAGCAATGACAATGTCATTATTCTCAATGAGCATGATGGCTAATGGCTATTAAGGATTCTAAATAATATTTGCCTCTAGACTAGGGTCAAATTGCATTTTGTTGTTATTATTTTCTTAGCATCACTGTCGTCAGGGGTGAATTCACCGTTATTTCCTTTTCGATTGGTTTTCTTCCTCTCACTTTTTTCTTACTATGTTCTCTGTCAACAGTCTCTAATTCTATTTCCCACTCTTTCCAGGCCATTTTAATGCAATTAATCCCCATCGCAATTTCTGTCTTCCTCGCCTCCATTTGCCCTCCACTTTCTGAGCATCTGTTCTCTTTGCAAGTTTTTCACCTGCCAGTTTTTCTACATGACCAGCCCATGTACTCCTCACCAATATTTTTCTTAGAACGTTTTCTTCACTCCAACCTCCACTCTCAGTTCATCCATTTTCTCTTATCAGCTCTCTTAACTCCCATTATTCTTACCAGGTTGTTTTTCGCAATTCTGAACATTCCCCAGTTGTTTCTCTGTTAGTACCATTGTCTCTAGTCCATTCATGCATGCCGGGGTAACACACGAGCTGAGCACATTTCCTTTACGTTTACGTGATATGCGTCTATATCCCATCACCCCTTCGACTTGCCTCCAAGCGTTTGCCCCGGTTGTAATCCTCATTGTAACCAAAGCAAATAATCAAGTGGATTTTGCATTGGGAAAATGCAACTTCCCGTCATGAATTTATAAATTGTAATACTCAATGTTACATGTTATGAAGCTACTGCTACGCAAACGCCACATCATCTATGTTAATGTAGGGATGTTTAATAGGGCCTGCAAGTCTAGCGCGCGAAAACGAGGATGGGGGCAGTTGGGGGCAGGAGGTCCATATACTCCATGTTAACGTATAGGACTTTGTTTTGTTTTTGGTCGTAATAATCGATATGTTCCAAAATAGCGTATTTCAGTTATATTGTCGGAAGGATTATTACAAGCAGAAACAGTGGAACACTTTGCCCGTGACAATGATCACGGAAATCATGAATTTTAATCGATATTATGGTGGTTGCCGTGGCAATAGCGGCAAGTACTTGTGTTTGGCGATCTTAACTAATAATGAAGAGTGCCAGTTTTCGCGTTACAATTGTTTGGCCCCACGTATACATGTTTATGTTTCTGTGCATTTAACAACTTTTCCCAGAATTTAATGCTTAACCCGCCATCGCAACGTCTCCTGCCTCATTTGTAAATCGCTTTAACACTGCCAGTTTTTCTAAGACAGCATACCCTCACAAATCTTCAAAATTTTTCTTCACTCAAACCTCCATCAGTACATGTTCTTATAGTCTCTAACTATTATATCGACATTTTTAAACTGAAACGTTCCCTTTGATATTTCTGTAACGATTTTCTAGTATTCATCAGTGGGGAACACACACTGTCATTTCCTTCGTTAGGAATGTTATTCTTTGTTGTCCAGGTCCCCAATCTAGTCTCGCTTAGGTTTTCCTGAAAATCAACTTCCCGTCATGAATTAAAAGTCAACGTTCATGTAATTCGTAAACCTAACTTGTAAAGTGGGTTTAATTACAGTTTCATCAGAATAAGTGACTACATGTACATGTTGGCATGTGTCATGGTCTATTTCAGTAGATCTAGGAGAGTAGAGTGAGAAATATGATGGTTAGCCATAGGCTGATGTTATGTAGGAACTTTGGGGTCGTTTCTCTCTTATTTTCTAACTTTGACGCCTTCTGTGAATGGTTTTGCTGAACTGCCAGCTACATTGGTCAGTGAACTTGGTTGTCACGTCGGTATTAATATATATATATTATATATATATTATATATATATATATATATATATATATATATATATATATATATATATATATAAATAAAATATATTCAATATATATATATTTTATATATTAACTTATAATATAATTAACTGGTCTCCATTGAGTTAACCACCTTGTGGGTAATTCAGCTCTTCCTTGGGGATAACAGAAGCTTGATAATGAATGACGTTTCCAGTAATAAGGTTATCGTGACTACGTTCTTTTTGCGCGTTGCTCTACAGATACAAAATGTGAGCGAATATTTGTGTTTGTGCACGCTGGGACTGCCCGATTATTTACCACCTGAGGTACAGTTGCGTAGTTCACCTTATTGACAGCAGGCACATTATTCGACATCTCAGTTTCTTGGGCATAGTCGAAGACAACAACGGCTGGCCATTGGTATTTGATCATAGCTGTAAATGCTTCTAAAAAACGCAGATGGAAATTCTGCATCAAATAAATAACTTACTACTGCGTGACAAGTGACCACCCAGTGACAAGTGACCACCCAGTGACAAGTGACCACCCAGTGACAAGTGACCACCCAGTGACAAGTGACCACCCAGTGACAAGTGACCACCCAGTGACAAGTGACCACCCAGTGACAAGTGACCACCCAGTGACAAGTGACCACCCAGTGACAAGTGACCACCCAGTGACAAGTGACCACCCGGTGACAAGTGACCACCCGGTGACAAGTGACCACCCAGTGACAAGTGACCACCCAGTGACAAGTGACCACCCAGTGACAAGTGACCACCCAGTGACAAGTGACCACCCGGGGTGACAAGTGACCACCCAGTGTGACAAGTGACCACCCAGTGACAAGTGACCACCCAGTGACAAGTGACCACCCAGTGACAAGTGACCACCCAGTAGTGACAAGTGACCACCCAGTGACAAGTGATCACCCAGTGACAAGTGACCACCCAGTGACAAGTGACCACCCGTGACAAGTGACCACCCTGTGACAAGTGACCACCCAGTGACAAGTGACCACCCAGTGACAAGTGACCACCCAGTAGTGACAAGTGACCACCCAGTGACAAGTGATCACCCAGTGACAAGTGACCACCCAGTGACAAGTGACCACCCTGTGACAAGTGACCACCCAGTGACAAGTGACCACCCAGTGACAAGTGACCACCCAGTGACAAGTGACCACCAAGTGACAAGTGACCACCCTGTGAAAAGTGACCACCCAGTGACAAGCGACCACCCAGTAACAAGTGACCACCCAGTAGTGACAAGTGACCACCCAGTGACAAGTGACCACCCAGTGACAATAATAATAATAAAGTTTTATTGCTATATTCAACATACATTATATGATGAATTGGAAAGTAGTCTGGCGTTGACTCATATAGTGCCTATATATACAATAAAATGAAGTATGGCAAATAAATAGAAGATATATATATAAGATATACATTGTACATAATTTATTCTTTACAATGTTTTTTTAATATAATAAATAAATAAAGAAAAAATTAAAGTAATAGATTATCTATTTAACAATAATTATGGTGTAAACTAGTTATATATATATATATATATATATATATATATATATATATATATATATTTATGATATAAGTATAAATTAAACCATATATATACATTAATTCTTGGCTGGTAAGCTAGTGTTTGATTAGTATAAATAATATATATATATATATATATTTATATATATATATATATATATATATATATATATATATATATATATATATGTCCTTAAAATTTTAATATATATAACTATTTGCTGGTAAACTAGAGTATAAATTGAAACCATTTATACTCAAGTTAAAACCATTTAAATTGCTTGGCTGGTAAGCTAGTGTTTGATTAGTGATAGTATATGGATTCTCTTTCATCTGCATTCTGAAGATGTTACGTACGTTCCCACTGGATTCAACATGAGAAAACATTTCAAGCTAGTTAAATTTCGGTACACAAACGTAAACTAAGAAGTTCCAAACCAAACTATTGGCGTGGTCCCAGTGGATCAGGTTTTATTACTACAACTCAGAGCAACTGCCATCAATCTTCATTAACCTGTTTACTGAAATTACCTTGACACAGTTCGAGGGGTTGGGGGAGTACTACAGCGGTAAACACACCACTTCCGTGCCAACGGGGCCACGTCTCCACTGCAGCGCCAAAGGTCAACACATTAACTGAGTAGGTTTTGTAGCACAATACCGGGAAACCTGGAGACGGCTTGTTGAGTCCTAAACTAAAAATTCCCAAACTCAAGGGACTTCCCCATTTCGCAAGTACCGCACAATGCCATTTAAAAACGTGTAAATGCGGTTTTGGTTACCGAAACGCCCTCTGGTGAATACGGTGTATATCCTTATGCAGGAGGCGTTCTCTAGCGGGACTTTTTCGAGTTGGTATTGTCGAGCGTGGTATTTGTTACCGGGCTGACATAGTCTAGGAAGACATACGCGGTGACCGTATGTCCTTGTTTTTTATTATATAATTAACAATCCTACTTACCAGCGTTGCTATCCGTGTCCACCTAGCGGAGAAATAATATGTAAATGTAATACGTATGAAGAGTGGTAGCTGTGACGCGTGAAAGAACGTAGTATATAACCGAGTATCTTTGGCTTATTCAGAACCGTTGCGCCGAGTGATCAACCATTCGACACTCCGTCGACGAGCTCTGCTGTCGTGGATCCCGCGTCGTCCAACACGAACTCTCCTTCCGTTCAACGGGTCCTGCGTGATCACGATTATTCCGCTACATATTCGACACTTCGCAATGACCATGCGAATAATGCAAACACTCCACTCGCCGCCGTTTACAACGTCCATGCATATACCACAACACAGCACCCAACGAGCATGTCAGCGGGACACGTGTGCGACTCGTATGGGCGAACGTTCACGATACGAGACAATCTTGTCGTACACGTGAGAAATAAACGTTGCCGTAACTTCCTACAGAAACGTATTTCGAAGTCGCAATACGCTTGTGAGACTTGTGGTAAACTATTCGTCGCGAGAAAGTCTTTCACTCATCACAAGAAAACAGGTCGATGTGACGTTATCGGCCACCCCCCTTACAAAAACGCTCGAAATTAGCGCAAATTGTTGCACAGCTCGGGGACGACACCGTGGAAGACCCAAAAGTTCCGCCGCTCGAAGATCCATCACTCGACGTCGTATCCGAAGAGGTGCTAGAGTTATTCGCGACCACTGGGCGAATATTCGAACATCCGTCGTGAGGGGTTCTGTACAAAGCAGATATAATATTCGGTTGAATACTCTAGACACCAGGGATCTCGAAGGTCGGTTGCTTCGAGTATTCGACGAGCAACAAGACGCATTTAAAGTGAACCTCAGCTACGGGTTTATTCTCAGACACAAACAAACGTCGCGATTCAGATATTACCACGCGTTGCAAAACTGCTGTGGACGTTACCTAGACAAACCCAGTCTGATTGAAAATCGCAAAGACTTTGACACGTTCCTGCAACGCCTACAGCAACCGGACGTGTTGCAATTCGCGATCAAACAGAGACCGGATTCGATGTGGGTGGTGGAAACCGTGACGAATGTCACGTCTTTCATCAACCGAATTCGTCATCACCCCATCGGATGCAGCACTGTCATTCTCCCCGACTATGTGAAAGTTATCGACATTTAGACCCGTCCGTAGCGAAACTCTATGAACATTACAACGAAGCTGGCGTAGACTTCCGGAGATTCCGTGGTGTTACATTAGAAGAACTCGACCGTGTAGAAGAACTCTTGCAAACGAATGTATGCGTTTACAAACTCGTCGAGACCGAAAACGGAAAGACGGAAGCCGAACTCGTTAGGCGTTCTTTGTGTTCGTATCCCGAAACGTTGAATGTAAATTTGAGACATACTTTTCGTTCATATAAGACATCAACAAATACTGCAGCACGTATCGCTGTGGAAAATGTGGTGATTCCTTATGGAAGACGCCGTACGCGTTGCATAGGCACGAAAGAACGTATGAAAGTGGCGTCGGTCGAATATACCCCGAGGGTGTCTGTCGGCCGCCTCCATCTGTTTTTCAACTGTTAGACGAAGAAAGCATTCATGTTCAAAAGTGTTTGCGCTATTACACGTATCGTGCGGGGTTTTACTTAGTGTTTTTTTGACGGTGCAAACCTACCTTCGGACAGCGAAAAAGGTCCAGTGGGTGGCGCGGCATGAACTCTTAAGTGTGAGTGTAGCTTCAAACATACCTGGGTTTGAACAACCGCGCTGTTTCATTACAGACGGCGACTCGAAAAAGCTAGTTGAATCCATGATGAGTGTCTTGGAATCTATCAGTGAGACAGTGTACAACGACTGGAAGATTTTGACGCAGATGTTTTCGAATAACTGACACAACTCAAAACTGACTGGGAAGAAAAGGAGACGGCTGCCTCGGCTCTCTCAAACGAGGGTGGTGAAGAGGGAGATCCGAAGAAGAAGAATCCCTACACTAGGCTAACTAACCGCCTACTCGGTCATCTCAGGCAACTGCCAGTCATAGGGTTTAACTCGGAAAAATACGACTTTAACGTCATAAAAAAGTTTTTGTTACCTCACTTTCTTCACCACGGTAATACTGATGACGACGACGTCGATGAAGGACACTATGCATCGTCCTGGTTTGTGATAAAGAAACAAAACAACTTTATGTGTTTGTCAACGAACACTCTAAAATGTTTTCGACATCACCAACTATCTCGCCCCGGGTTTCAGCTATGATAAGTATTTAAAAGCGTACGGCTGCAAAATATGTAAAGGACACTTCCCCTACGAGTACATGAACTGTTTACAAAAGTTAGAAGAACACGCCCTCCCACCGAAAGAGGCGTTCTACAGTAGGTTAAAAACGAGAACATATCGGACGAAGACTACGCGTACTGTCAACGAGTGTGGCGAGATAACAATATGAAGACGATGCGTGATTTCCTCGAGTGGTACAATAATAGAGACGTGGGGCCATTCTTGGATGTTCAAAGACGTAATCAACGTCCCGGTTTGACATTGCTGTATCTATTTAACGATTTGCCGCCGGAGAAGTGTTTCACCGCCTTTAATGAGAAAAACAAAGATTTACATAAACTACTTAAAGATAATATCGTCAGTGGACCAAGTGTAATATTTCACAGGTTTCCGAAAAAGAGGTCACCAATAAAAGACAACACGAGTAGGGCGAAAGGAATCACCCGTGTAAGACAATAGTCGGATATGACGCCAACGCACTTTACCCATGGGCTCTTACACGTGGTGGTACACTCGTCGACGCGAAGAGAATACGTACCGTTTGGAACACGCTAATCGATACGGACGTATGGCTGTGGAATGGCTGTCGTGGGAAACAGCACGAACCGGACATTTTATTCGACACCAGACAAACGGTTCGGAAAAACGAGTCGGCAAACTCCTCGTTGATGGTTGGTGTCCAGAAAAGCGGACGGCCTATCAATTCCACGGCTGTTTCTTCTACGGGTGTCCCTGTACCGGTGAAGAAGTCAACAACGTCAACGGTAAGCCAATGACCCAACTTTCGCAGAAACGAGAAAAAACACGGCGTACTTGCGTGAGTTCGTCGAGGTCGTGGAGATGTGGGAATGCGAGTGGAAACGAATCAGAAAGGACGCGGAAGTGAAAGAGTTTATAAAGGCCACCTGCCCGCGTCGACGAGAGCCTTGGGAGTTATCACAGGCGGAGATTGCATCAGCCATCCGTGCCGGGACATTGTTTGGCCTCGTCGAATGTGACATTCACGTCCCGTCGGGATTACGCGACTACTTCGCCGAAATGCAACCCGTGTTCAAGAACATTGATTTAACTCGAGAGGATATCTGTCCTTTCATGCAAAGGTACGCCGAAGAACACGATATTATGAAGCGACCACAACGCACCCTGGTGGGGAGTTACCGAGGCGACAACATTATGTACCCTTCTCAAGTGGTACATGCAACACGGGCTAGTTGTCACCCGCGTGTACCAGGTGATCGAACACGAGCCGAAACCTTGCTTTCGTGCGTTCGGTGATTCCGTGTCGGCGGCACGACGCGCGGGTGACGCTGACCCGGATCGGGCGATAATTGCAGACACTATGAAACTACTTGGCAATTCGGGTTACGGAATAAACTGTAACCTTGACCGAAGTCCTCCCGTGTCACGTCGTTTCCTTCGTTTTGAAACATCTTTCCCATTCCCGCAAACGTATTGCAGTAACTCCTCACGAACTCGCCTTGTCCGAATCGCGGTTGCAGTGGCTTCGCGGGAACTTGCTGACCGTCGACGTACAGTACGAGACAGTTCAGGTTGTTGTGTTTGGCGTGAAACGGGTTCTTGTTGTACGCATCGTTGTACGCGTCATTGTCGATACAACACAGAACCACTCTCTTCGGCAGCACCCCAGGTAGATATTTTCGTGGGTGTGTGACATGGCTCCTCTCGGTATGAAAAATACCTTGCAATCAACCCGACGCAGCGGGTATTTACCGTACCTCTATCGAGCGCTTTGATGTGTCCCATCTGCACGGACGGGTTAAGTTTGGCTTTTCGTGCAAACAGAGCAGCTTCAACGATGGTGATCTTGTAGGCTGGGGTGCTGCCACCGGCCATGAGCGCGAACGTGTCTTTGCTCTGCACCAAGCGTACTTTGATGTCGACCCCGTTGAGTAGATAGCGGTCTTGAAAGAAGAGGTCAACGTGCAAGCGACCCATCATGTCGACGACGCGACTACCGACGGTGTAATCCTGTCTTTTCTGCAAAACCTCGTTCGCCGTGTCAGTGGCGTCCATGTGGTCGGCTGTGTCTTTATACCACAGAACGCAAGTTAGCTGACTATGTTTGGCTTCAGCACCGAGACTCAGTAATATTTCGATGTAAGCGCGGTAAGGGTAAGTATTTGTCGAAGGTGTCACGAGGGTGCCGTTCAAAGACACGTCCACTTGACTAAACAAGGAATGCATCCAATTGTTCACGGGTCCTACTTCGGCCGCTGCGTCGACGTTGCTCCCATTCGCCTGGTCTATCCGAAAGAAATGTTCGCGCATGAACGGTGAGACAAGGTCATCTACGGAATCTCCGGCCAATGCGAAATAAGCACTGTCTGTATCCATCTCGCAGTACTGAAAGCGAGGTCGCTCGATGTAGGTATCGATGAAATCATAATAGAATTGTAACATTCGCAATTTAGCGTACTGATACGTGACTGCACTTAACGGGAAGCTTCTACGTTGATGCGTGTTCTACGCTTCCCGGAAAGTTATGTAGAATTCAGACATCCGCGGGATTCTTAATGTATTTTCTCAGATCATCTGTTTGACTAAATGACTACAGATCTACCACTTGTTTGAATAAATACGTACATTCATCGTAGAATACCATTTAGAAACAACACAACACAGAGTGACCATCACTTTTTTAATCGCACCACCGGTAAAACATCGTACATCGCCACGCAAACAGTTTAATTGAGTGAATTTGTTTTATTAAAATTGTTTACCTCGATTTCGCAGAGTTCATTCCAGGTCTTTTTTAACCAGGTCTTCCATTTCTCTCAACCAGTTACCGTCGTTCCAGTCGCCGTACAACCACGGCATCAGCTGTCGGCGTTCTGCCACGTCGACGCGCCACAAAAAAAGTTAAACTTGTCGAAGACGGCCAACCACTTTTTGAACACGTCGCGCGCGTGCAAAGCGTTAATAACTTCAACAAAGTATAGGTGTACCAGTTCTTCCGGTGGACGTATGCAACCGTCCACGTGGTGGAGCTGGCTCGGGTCTTCGATGCTACAAGCATCGCACGAACCGCGGTCCAGCTGAATAATCAAGTGAGCCACGTGCTCGGCGAAGCACGCTTTTAACTTCGCCTCGAGCAATACGGCCTGGCGGCGACGGTTGTCTTCTTCGTCTTCATCGGACGACACGTTGACGGGCGCGTCGACGTCTTCCGATTCAGATGTCAAGTCGATGACGTCATCGTGGTCGACCTGTGGGTGTGAAGGGAATGCTCATTTTAACTGTTCATCACGGTTAAGTCAGTAATAGTGTATGATGTGTAATGTCCGCTCGCCTCTTCTGAGACTCACGCGTACACCAGTTAGGTGGGCCAATGTCTGGGTATTTTCGTCTGTCGTCAGATGGCGGAAAAGTTCCGCGTCGAACTCTACGAAAGAACGCATCTGCTCGTCCCAGAACGTCACCCAGAGCTCTTGTCCGGGGTGCGACACCTGACCCAGGAGCACCCAGACCATGTAGCGGTAGGTCGGCGCCCCGTCTCGAGCTCCGTGCGGTGCTCACGTGAAGCCGTTCTCACGCAGCTGGACACGCCGTCGGCATAAGCTGCATCCCGGATAGGTCGCCTCATTCCGGAATGCCACGGCGGCGATAAAGGTGGAGTCAAGTACAAATTCGTTCGTACTCACGTCATTTACGACATCGTCGATGGTCGTCCCCTTGTTTCCCCAAGCGTCGGTAGACATGTTTAAATGACGACGCGTGCGGTGAGTCTCCTTTTATCTTTAGTAGATAGGTATACTGCACCTCGTCCGGAAAAACGTTCGTGCGCAAACGCAGATGTTCGGGTGTTTCCTGTTTCAGGTCAAGCAACAGATAACCGTACGGACCCGATGTCGCGTCTTTAAACGTCTCTTGCATGTACTTCACGCGTCCCGGGTACATTTGTCTGGCGAGATGTGTCACCTGTGTCGCATCACGCGGGTTCTTAAAAGCAACTATGTATTGGGCGTTTAGACTAATAGTGCGACTTTCCCTGTTTTTCGGAAACATACTCTGTACCAGATAGACGAAGGATGTATTACAGTGATGACCCTTCTTGGTGAACAAGTTTGTTTGTGACTCTACCGTCAGTTTCAGTCATCAGGTCGTCTTTGATCACAAAGTTTTTCCTCTTCGAATCGAACAAAGACTCGTCCGGTAAACCGTCCACAAACTTCACGTCCGACATTGTGCTGAACAGGTGTTGCCACTCTCCATAACACCCAACGTTTTCTGGGGGTGGGACGATGAAGGAAGAAGCGTGTTGTAGTAATCGCGTAACAAATGTCGTCTTTCCACACCCCGTCGGACCCGCGACAATACAGGTAAACGGATGTTTCAAACGAGTGTCCATGTCGTCGTATGAACACATTTACTAAAACTCTAGCTCATAACACCGAATCAACCGGTGGAGGGGAAGTGGTATTCATTCACCAGAGGGCGTTCAACGCAGAGGGCGCTACATGTACTAGAACATCTACACAATCACCGGAAGGAGCCACATTCGCACGGGAGGGAAGGAGTCGGCTTCGTTCATCAGGGGGCATTTCGTTCACCAGGTGGCGTTTCATTCACCAGGGGAAGTGGTGTCAGTCAGTCGCTAGATGGCGACACGATACAAAACTACACAATATCGCTCAACTTCCGCTCTCAAACATCGCTCACCTTCCTGCGGCACGGCACATGTTAAAAAACCATACCCACTACTTACGTTTCCACTCAGCTAGTGTCTATCCCGTGTGAACTGCCCAGCGAGTCCGACCAGACATTTTGCATTTACAACGTTGGCAACGTGAAGTCAACACAACAGTACACCATTGTTAGTAATTGCTTAACAGATCTATATGTAGCTTCTGTGACCGCCGCTTGCCATCTTGTTACGTGTCTTACGTATATTGATGAAGAGTACACCAAGAGCAGAGGAGTATTTCGAACACAACACTTTACTGATCTACCACAATCGCTACAACTCAAATCGAGTCAACTCTGGTGAGTAGAGTTGACATGATCATTAACACAGTCACGTAACATGTGACAGCGAAATCGAATAAACATTGATTAGTCGTGAACTTGGTGGTAAGCATCGGTTGCTGGCACATAACGCAACTTCAAAATGGTGTGTTATCAATGAAAGACCGCTGTAAAGTGTAAAAACAATTTCTGAATCATGATTAGTTGTGGTCAGCTAGTCCCATTTATTACTATTTATTTTGTATTGGATGCGATTCTTTAAAGCGCGTCTCCACGAGACGGAGAAACTCCCCACGTCACAGTTCTTGGCAAGTTCTTCTGTTTCATAAAGTTACCATTTGTTGAGAAATGTGCGCCACAGGTATCACATTTGTAGGGTTGCTCCCCAGTGTGGATACGGATATGGTCTTCAAATGAGCATTCCTTGATAATTGTGCACCACAAACATCACATTTGTAAGGTTTCTCTCCCCAGTGTGGATGCGGAAATGTCTTCAAATCACCATTCCTTGACAAGTGTACATCACAAACATCACATTTGTAAGGTTTCTCTCACCAGTGTGGATGGGGAAATGTGTCCTCAAACCACCACGTATTGAGAATTGTGCACCACAAATATCACATTTGTAAGGTTTCGCACCAGCGTGGATGTGGAAATGTGTCTTCAAATCACCACTTCTTGAGAATTTCAAATTTGCAAGGTTTCTCAACAGCTTCGTTGTTCATTTTTAAACTGATATTTAAACGAGCCAACTATTTTCTACCCGCTTAGGTGTGTCAGTTCATGAACCACACCACTGCCGTATGTGTCACCGTGACGACCTGCCGCACGTGTCACCGTGATGACCTGCCGCACGTGTCACCGTGACGACTTGCCGTATGTGTCACCGTGACGCCCTGCCGCAGTGTCACTGCCCTGAAACAAACAATAACTACATACAGAATATGCATGGTCCAGTTATTTAGCGAACACACACACGCACGCACGCACGCACGCACGCACGCACGCACGCACACACACACACACACACACACACACACACACACACACACACACACACACACACACACACACACACACACACACACACACTAGGCAATAGGCCGCTGTCACAACATTATTGTACGTATGCCAGTTAAGTCAGTTTGAGTGCATGTCTTTAGCCACAAGGTGTTCTTGGGTCGGCTCTAAAAGTCGATAATTATCCTATCCAATTATGTCTTAGTTCAATAAACAAATAGTATGACTGTAACTATTTGATTTAATTAATTACTATAGTAAAGTTAATTATAACAATGTCTAGAAAATAATAATAAAACATGTGGGTAGTAAAAGAACTGTTCAAATTAATAAATATACTTCTGCTGACACTGACACTGCCAACAGCATATTTAGTTCTTTTAATTACGAGTGTTAGGAGTGCTATTACAAAATACAGACTCGTGTTATACACATGAAAATGAAATACAAGCTACGGTATGTCTTAACCAAGTGTTTCACTACAACTGATTAAACATTTCACACGGGAAAATATTTACTTAAAACTAGTTTTTTATTTAGAAAGGATGTAACTTTATTATTTCCCATTACACTTTAAAATGTGATATATCATTAGAAAGTAGATAAAACAAATTATCAATTTTGTTGAAACTGGAAGCCATCTTCTCACATAGGAATGCCAGTTTACAGGAACGATATTGCAGAAATATGCGTTCCACTAAGCCACTGATAAATGTTGAAGCCTAAAAACAACATCTAAAACAACTTAATAATTAAAGGATTAGGACCAATTTGATTAATGTGTTAATTTTACATAGATGCATAACTTACCTCAAGCTCTTGATGTTGTAATCTTTGTTCCTTAGTAGCCACACCAGAGCACACTGATCCATTACGGACATGTCAGTAGTATCAATTTCGGTTGGGACAACATGAACCATGTCACAGTTTTGCGTTTCGAATACCGCTGCCATAATCATTGCATCGTCGTTAAGCTCTTGTACCAGACATGTGATCGCGTTAAGCATTTCGCCTCTTGAACTTGCGGTCAACTGCTGTGACTTCTGTTGTCCATCCGCTGACAAAAGACGTTCCACAAAATACTCATGGCGGGCGTCTCCCAGCAGACCAGGCATGAATATTACTACGGTCTTCAGATGAACAGCAAGCGTGTCTTCCCCATCCCCCGTCATATGCTTTCAGCAGGCCAAGAGCTGCGAAGAACTCCTCAAACGTTGTATGGCTGAACGACCAGCAGGGCTGTGTTGCTCCTTTCCACGTCTGGTCTTGTGTCAGCGATTCCTCCAAAAATCCACAGTTCTTGTCTGCATCAGTAAACTGACACTTGTCTAGATCTCTCTGATCAAAGACAAATTTTGGTGGTGACGACAATATGCCATATCTTGCAAGATTTGCATGTTTAATCAGTGGGTCCTTGATGTCAAACAGGCTTTGCTATATTTCAGTTTATATGAAGTTTTGATGCAAGTTGTACGGCAGCTTGTTTGTACAAACTTGTTGTTGTGTTCACAGTTGGCACCTGTCCTTTCTCAGCACGATCGCATCTGTTGGCTAAGCATGCATAGTATTGCATACACTAACCCACATTGCTGTGGGTTGTGGCATAACTCTCTCAAGTTTGTGTTTGCATCAAGACACTTCATGATGAAGTTTTCCTTCCCCTTGCTCATCTTCTGAACATAATCATGTACTCTGTCATTGGTAAAACCACACAGTTGCACTACATGATTGAATACCGTCATCAGTAAGTGCTCCGTTGGCCGTGAACAAACCAACATTTGAGCCCCAGGGAGTGAGTCATTGTGGATAATGCTCGCTACCAAGGTTGGTAAAGCTGGTTCCTCTCTGCTGTGAGGCCACAGATTACCATGCGGCCATTGATTGAAAATGTCTTTTGCAACCGTGCTCTTACCTATTCCTGGCTGACCTTCGAGCAAAACCTTCTTGGGAGGTGTCATCTTGTGGACATTAGGTGTCGGATTGCTAAAGAGGTTAGCAATGGGTATGGCATCATTGGACTGTACTGTACAACCATGTATGCAGTGGCACTGCCCACTGCAAATCTTAATAGCTGAAAGGGTCATCGACCTCACGTCGGTTCCTCAGTGCTTCTATGCAGGCAATTCTAACCTCATGAGCTGCAACTTCACCTGGAAAAAACCACACTTGTTAACTAAAACATGTAAATTGCGTCTGGATTTGGTTGCATTTATATTGATTTGTAATTGCAGTTATCAAAGAAAATCAATATTTCATTCACTGCTAAGTATAATAGTATATTCTAAAGAGTCTATACATATGAATATTATAGTTGAGACCCCCAATAGATGAGGTGCAATTAATAATTTGAGGTGATAAACAATCAGTTACGCTGTGCTGCTGGCTTTGTTAGCAAGTGTTAACCAGCAAAGTTCACATACCAAAAGATGCATAATGTAGGTTCCATAGCTTGACTCCATTTTTATCATGTAATTATGTATATTACTAAAACATTAATTGATCACACACAAGATTGATTTATATTGATTAGAATAAGGTATTGTTTTACAAACTGTCATTTCTTGTACTGGCAGCTTTATGTTTACACTGTTTTACACTGTCTCTGGGAAAATATATGTAGTTAATTTATGTTCAAATGTAGTGATATGGTTTCTCGGTTCATATTTAATAAATTATTTACTTCTTAAGAGTTTTTTCTCTATATATTTTCTCTGTATTTCACAGTCTTCGTCATTTTCATGGTCAACGAAAAAAACACTGGTTCGACAGGTTGAGAAGTGAGGTAGCCAAAGTTGTGATTAAATACAGATCCAAACAAAACACACCAAATATATCACTAGAAGAGAGAAAACTACTTCAAAACCTAAGGAGGGACAGAACAATCAAGATCCCACCAGATGACAATGGGAAGGCAACAGTGATCATGAATGCTGCAGAATACGATAACAAAATAGCAGGCCTATTAGCAGATGTCACATCTACAAGAAATTGAAATGTGATTCTACAACAGTTAGGATATTAGTTCTTAATTATAGCTTGATTTCCGCAGCCATGTTTAAAGATGGCATCAAAAAATGTAATAAGCTACGCTTCCTAAATGTCCATCATTCATCTTTGGACACTTTAGATATTTGGGTAACTGAAAATCATGGTATCCAGACATTTTGGTAAAGGACACTTCGGTAATGGACGTTTTGGTTACAAGATATCTCAGTAACAAGACATTTTGGTAACTGGACATCTTGGTAACAGACATTTTGGTAGGTTGTGGTCGGTTTTCAACACTGGATTTGCTGGTATATAGACTACATACTACATATGTACATAGCAAGTCGGTGTAAGCACTAGCACGGCAGTGCTTGCTTGACATGTATGCCACCTTATCATGCCATTTTTATCTATATGCTTGGTCTACGTATAGCCATTCCACAAAATCTTTGCTTTTCCCCTGGTTGTTGTTAATAACTCCATGTTCACATGTATAGTTCCACCTTAAGTGTGTCTGGATTTAAATGTCTCCTGCTAGCCACTGGTTGGCTGTAGTAGTTGAATACTCTAGCCATCACCACTGCTATTTGGAAGCGATATTCCCTTCAGGGGCAAGCACTACCTTACTGCAGGTTGGAAACCAAGTTCCCTGTCTAAAGTCTGGACAACCCTAATTTACAAATGGTTTAACTGACTGACATCTCAACAGGTTACCTCCTGATATGGCAGACTGACTCTGATTATTTTCAGTAGTTTTACCAAAATGTCTAGTTATCAAAATGTCTGTTACTAAAATGTTCATTGATTGATTGATTTAATATAAAATGTAAAACATTGTACACATATGCATAATATATAAATACAAGGTACATTTAAATATTCGGATAACACAAAAAGTGCACGCACTTATTTTCATTACCAAAGTGTCCTTTACCGATTTAGGGGCTGCATCAATAATACAGTAGATCCTGTTAACCCTGGCTATAGTTTCAACAACAAAAATCTGTAAATACAACTCAAGTTGTGTATATTTTGATGGTACACTGTAGGTTGTACGCTTGTTAGCAATACAATATATTGTATCTACAGCCTGTATGGAATACTGTTTGCATTATATTAATTATGTTTCACAGTTTTAAATATATTTATTATTTATTTTTATATAACAAAATTAATGCACATATTATATCTTCATGGAGTACATGTTGTGAGCATGTGTTCAAGAAAATGTTCCGACAAAGACAACATATTCTGCTGAGCTTCTTTCACACAAAAACTATACTGAAAGAAATTGACCCCTTCCAAAGTTGGCCACTTAATAACTTCATTCACCTCTAGGTATTAAACTGATCGGTATGTATCAACAAACAAACAATTCCATTAATTAAGATGCAGCTCTGGTGTGTCATACCAGGGCACTGCATGTAACAGAGCAAAACAGGAAGAAATCCTGTCTCCTATTCATTTATCCATAATCTTACATGGATGGCTTATTTAAACGATTATCAAAAGAGTGATGTGGGATGCTACAGAGGCAGCCACTATACATACATACATAGTTTTACATACATACATACATACACACACACATACAATTACTATGTCGACATGTGTTCGCTAAAAATGTTGCCATCCAGACGCGCATGCACATCACCATCAATCCATTTCTGCTCTGGCAATAAGAATTTTTTCGCCCTTATTGCCAGAGCTGCTCTGCGGATTTCTGCTCTGGCAATTAGAATTGTTTTGCCCTTATTGCCAGAGCAGTTCTTGGATTGATCTTATCGCAGTTTCCCCGCCAAGATCACCTAACTCAGTCAAAAAACGACACCAGGGCGTCATGTGTATCTGAAACAATTACTATGTCGACAAGTGTTCGCTAAAAATATCGCCAACCGGACGTGCATGTATAAAGTAAGCAGAGTTTGTTGTAATTCTCAAATACAGGTTATGAAATATACAAAGTTTACAAAATAACTATGCGTACATTTAAATATACGTCAGTGTTTATATCTAATCAAAAACACACTTTTCCATTCACATAACTCATTTGTTTACATATCTGCATGTTTATCATCGGTAACACGAGCGCGTATCATTTACGACATTGTTTGCGACATTGTTTACTTTCGTTGACCAGAAAGTTCCGATGGTAAAAATATATCAACTTTTGAGAAACTCCAGAGTCGTTGTTTGTTGCAAACTTATATTAAATTTTTAACAAAATTAATAACGTATAAAACCACAAAGTGAGACATGTGGTAGGAAATATACTAATAAGCAAATATCGGTCATGGTGTACATTGACTTTTCTAAAATGCGAAATTATGTCAGAATGCAACTTTAATGGACACAGAATCATGTAAAAACATGACCTAGTACGCATTTATGATTTTTTACTGATCTGCTCAGCCAAGGGAATAACGGTTAGAATCGCGCTGTCGTTAGATCTTTAATAATCGTTAGAATGTCCAGAGCTGTTGTGGAAATAGCCTCCATGTTTATATAATAATTATTCCTAGTGCTGCTCTGGAAAATGGCATGGCGTACAAGAAACCAGACAACCCAGTATTTGAGTTTGACACTCAATTATCGCCCGCAGCAATAATTATACACGTTAGTAAGCTTGCGACTTGTCGACCACTTAACAGACACACTCTCTAGTGAAGGAGCAGAAATTCGGAAGCGCCATCGTTTGTAAGCAGCCTTGATTAACCTGACTCCGCCAGATGGAGCCACGTGTGAGCGTTCTATCAGTTCTTCTATCAATGGGGTAGGCTGTGTTAGTTGAGCCATTTGTTTAGTTGAGTCACCTATGTTTCCCACAAAACTAAACAGTGACCGTTGTTTGGTTTCACCAAGTGAGGTTGCATGTCATTATAGTGTGATTGACATACACTACCGTTTTCAGAGCTGTTGCCAGTTTATCTGTGGCGATTTAGATGTGCAGCTAAGTCATGATTATAGTTTTATTATAATTATCGTTAATCGGATATAGAAATACAGTCTGTTTATTGTTTAATATAGATATGAATTACCTGTATATTTACTATTTTATATGGAGATTGGGTGCGTACGCAATTTTACGCAAGACAATAGCGAATGCGGCGAACTGACGACAACGTGCGCTAATGCAACACATTGTAAGGGTCGGGTGCGGCAGACTGGCTGTAAGGTAGTTCACCTCTTCTATCTGTGGAAGTTATATCTTCACAAGTGTCAGCACAATTTTGATTAAGTATACACTGCTACGCCGTTGTGACTTCGATCCTCCAATACAACAATGTATGACTTGTGTTTCAATTCGTGTGAGTCCGGATACCTCCAATGTACTACCATCTGGTGAAGTGTTACCAATTGGCGGTCGAAGTAGGCATAGTTTTCCGCAAAGTCCACTTGAATGGTTGCAGACGTCGTTGGCATAATCTCCTTTAGCTTGCGGATCTGCTGGTATTGTGTAGTCAGTCACACGTCTCACGTTCTCACGGAGTAGATGAGCCATGATGTGATGTGACATATCCGAGTGGTTGATTTTCCTTCTGAAAGGGTAATTAAATTCGTCGCCAATCTTCAAACTTGATTGTACTTGCTTCTAGAGTGCTCAGCTTTTCCTTGAACTCTTCTCTGGGTACCTGAGTACATGGTACATTTGAACTTGTTGGCGTCCCCAGCTGTTTGGTGGCCCTTGGTTTCAAAGCAACGACCTAGTGCTTCTGACATAAACATGTGCTGTTCCATACAAAAACCTACCAGTGCACCGTGTTTCGGTCTTGCCGCCTGAAGAAGGAGAGAGATGTCCTTGCATCTTGATATTCCTCACAGAACTGTGCATGCTGATTTATAAGATAATCATTGAAAGTACATTTATGCACCTTTTCACGGCATACTTCTTGCCTGGGAGAAGAGTAAAATGATCCGATCTGTTCATGAACACCTTCACCGCATACGTATCGCCTTCAATTGTTGTGTCGTATATTGTCCTGCAAACCCATTCTTGGGGAGAATGTATCGTCGGTGTAGATGCACCTGAATCGCGACTTATCTTCAGGTGACGTCCAGTGACCGAACTTTCTTGCATTTCCATCACAAGTGCTTCATGGACACCGAAAACCTTTATCACTGTTTTGTTTCGCGAAGGATTCAAAGTAGTGAGAAAAGTTTTCGGTGACACGACATAGGAAGATTTAATCGGTCCTTCCCGTGGGCAGTGTGCAATGTGGGTGATGTGTAAATTAGAAATGATGAACTCCCGGAACAAACAACGTCACAGTTAATATTAACGTATATTGATTAACTAACCTACCTGTTGAAGTCGAACTAATATATATATATATATATATATATATATATATATATATATATATATATATGTGTGTGTGTGTGTGTGTGTGTGTGTGTGTGTTGTGTGTGTGTGTGTCTGTGTGTTTTGTGTGTGTGTGTGTGTGTGTGTCTGTGTCTGTGTGTGTCTGTGTGTGTGTGTGTGTGTGTGTGTGTGTCGTGTGTGTGTGTCTGTGTGCTGTGTGTTGTGTGTGTTGTGTGTGTTGTGTGTGTTGTGTGTGTGTGTGTGTGTGTTGTGTGTGGTGTGTGTGTGTGTGTGTGTGTGTGTGTGTGTGTGTGTGTGTGTGTGTGTGTGTGGTGTGTGTGCCAGCTGCCATCGGACGTGTATTTAGTGTAATTAACGTGTCAGTGCAAATGAAAGCCGTCATGGTCTATACCGCTCAAGTAGTCTTCAGTCTAGGAAATACTGCGCCACTATTGTCTAGAAACCAGAGAATGCAATGATTACTAACCCGTAATAATGTGCGTGAATGTATCTGGTATATGATCTTTCTTCTAACTGACTAAAATGGTTTTCATCTAGACGAAGAATCTCAGAAGGCTGATGAATAATGGGAGTGAATAAAGCACAACCAAACCATGTGATTCGTTTCTTTCATTCATCTTTGATTCTGTAAAATACATAACATACATAGTATTCATTCTCTACATACCATGTATACACTTAGTGGAATAAAGTTGTGTTTCTAACATTTCATTTTCACGGCAAGAATGTCACTTCTTTCAACGAAATGCGTACATTATCGCCCATCACTTTCATGATAGGCAACTGGAACGAGATGTCGTCCATTTCCTCAGAGTTGTCCACCTTTGCAAGAGCGTAGACCTGACAGAAGAGAAACTCTCATTACACACGACAAGGATGTGAAGTGTGTGTTTTATAGACAGACATACACATGCTAGAAAGAATACAGAAAAACAATGAACGGTATTCCAGAGCTGAAATACCTTATTTATATCGGTCGCCTAAACGAATATATGTTAACAACACATGAGACACAGGGTAAAATATGAGGTCTGTATGATTTATGCATGTATGTGAAGATTATATATATATATATATATATATATATATATATCATGAGTTATTTCTACCAAATATGAGGTTAAGTGAATGGAACTAAGTACGATACGTTGATTGCATAAATATGTACAGCGTGACGTACATTCTTCAACACGATGAATGAATATAGCTCGAAATGGAGGATTCGTTACATATAGGCTACAGGAGTGGTTGGACACACACTAAGACATCCTTGGTCATATACAGGCTGGGAGTTCTGGATTGCCGTCGTGTTCAAACGGGTTCAAACCTAAACAATAGAACTGACAAATACCGTACCATGTCATAAATGAAAACGTGGATGAACATTAGGAAAATATTATCTTAGTTAACAAACCAGCTGGAGCTATTGGCTTTGGATAGTTTTGCTGTTACTGCCTTATTACTGTTAGGCTTCCCTGACTCCAATTATTCAACCATTGCTATAATAAACAATTGAATTGGCATGACACTCGTTGTCAAATGTCACATGTAATTACTGATAAATTCTCCATAGACTGAACAGTTGACAAGGACAGGACAACATACTCGAAACACAATTTGGATTATGATATTTTAACTCCGCACCTCACGCTGTCCGACTACTTTAAACAGGGCCAGAATTCCCTTATTGCGCAGGCTCAATGCAGCTTCCGCTTCCTGTTTCCATGCCTGGAAGAGCTGGTCTTGTGTCATACCTGTTCCACAGAAACGCACAATAACATAATTAAGCAGGGGCAATGTTTCACAGTGATAATAGCGAACCAAAGATAGTGACGTAGATATGTATTCACTTGTATATTCACATGTTTGATTTTTATAGACAGGAATAGACATGCGATGTGCATAAATAAAAATGGAACAGCACAGAGCTTGTTTTGAGCTGAGCAATTTTAGTATAACTTCGTATGTAATGAATTAACTTACATGATACAAACGTTGTAAAATATTACGAATTTCACCATCCATATTACTAATTATCATGTGGAAACAACAAAACTAACCGTTGCTTGAAAATACATATCGATGCTTCTAATATTTCAAGATACATCATGCATGTATCAAGGACATGTCCATAATTTAAACAGTTGTGTATCTGCATACATACATACATACATACATATTACACATACACCATACACACGCGTACACACGCATACACACGCATACACACGCATACACACACACATACACACACATCCACACATCCACACAACCACACATCCACACATCCACACATCCACACATCCACCCACACGCACACACGCACACACGCACACACGCACACACGCACACACGCACACACGCACACACGCACACACGCACACACGCACATGTGAGTGTCATCAAGTGATACCAAGGCCGACTTGGATTGAGCTACACGAGTAACTCGAGTAACCCGAGTACCAATCGAACATCCAAGATCACTTGCTCACGTGACCGTTCTTGACATAGATAAACAAGGTCAATCTTCAAGGCCGATACCCGAGGCAATCGCGTTTGGAGAGGATTCATTCGAGTAACTACGTCATTGGCAGTGACAGCCAATAGGGAACGTAGGCCCCCTACCGCACAAGAAATTATTTAAACATTACACGACATAATCATTTAAATTTGGATTAAAGTCAATGAATTATAATTTAAGACCAAAAAGATAAACGTCACAATTTACACACTAAACAACTGATTACTTTATTTTATTTATTTACATAAGGGGTTTATGTCCGTGATCACGATCATCGCTGTTCAGTTGGATTACTTTCGTGGTACTGCGTGCGCAGAGTAAACCGGATACCACGTTGGGGTTACGAGAGTAACTCGAGTAGGCCAATCGAAGTCGGCCCAAGCGTTGTGTACCTTTGTATTCGACCTGGAAGTGCAGCCAGTAGAGGCGGTCTCCTTCTACCCGCGGTGCTTCCGGTTTCGCGATTGTGTCGCTGACGCCAAGAACGCTGCGAGCGAAGCCATCGTAGGTGCGGAGTGGGTTACAGCGGACGGAGCCTTTTGACTCTGTGTTCTCAATTGCTTCTGTCAGCTGGTCGACGTCTCCGTTCACAACTGTCACCAGCACATTTATTACGAAGGCTGATTACTTGGCAGCTATTACAAGCTATGTGATTGTCAATGATATAAATATGTTTATAATGGCTCACATAGATTACATTTGTTTTACTTTGCTGTATTGTGCACAAGACAAGAATGTTCTTTAAAACAGTCTTGTTTTAATTACCCATATTGAATTTAATGCCTTCTGTAAAATAGCCGACATCTTTGTGTCTGTCCGTCCGAGAAATCTTGCTCATCAATGTTATTCCCGTGTATAATATTGATATGATTAATTCAATTTCGCTACTTTATATATATTAGAATTGTCGACCTCTGATTGGATATAACTAAATTTATAACATATATCTACTTACTAAAACATATTTAGTGTCTACTTACCTAACACGAGTCTGTTTTCACCAGTGATCTACAAAAGTATTCCCATGTTATATTGTTACAAACATCTACTTGACTTCAACACATTAGGTACATTACAACAGTGAGTAAGGAAAGCAATTTCAATACCATATTATATACATAAAACGGGGAAACCAAAGCAACTGTCAAAATAAGTGTAGCGGTGTTTAGAAAGAGAGGTTTTTGAGTGTCATGCATCGAAACAATTCCTGTTGTATATTAGCAACATCCTTTCAGCAATACTGTTTTGAAATGACTTGCAACTACTTTAATTAGAGTAACTGATAATGTTTGAACAGTAAATAACGACACAGTATGGAGATGAGGGAGGACAGTATCGATGATGTTGCGTTCGGTTTTGTCGTAAAGACAGTTGACACCGTCCCAGGGGAATTTATATTTACAATCATGTCATATAGTTGGATGTTGGTGAGGCAGAACTGATAACGATGACGGAGATAGGTACATAATGTGGTGAATGTGACAACAGTAGTGATGACAGCCTACTGTCTAACATCCGGATAATTGGGAATGGAAGTACGACTCGGACAGGGAGAAAATTATCTCTCGACCTAGCAGTGTGTCCGCAGATTTTGGGACCGCACGCTTTGGGTTCGTGAATCTACAGTCAGGCCCATAACTGGTGCAAGTAACTGATAATGTTTGAACAGTAAATAACGACACAGTATTGACAAAAAGGAAGGAATGTATCGAGGATGTTGGGTTTGGTTTTGCCTTAAAGACAGTTACACAGTCCCTTCAGGGGAACTTCTATTTACAGTCATGTCATATAAATGGATGTTTGACAGGCAGAACTGATAACGGTGAAGGAGATAAGGTACATTGTGTGACAGCAGTAGTGATGACGGCCGAATGTCAAAACATCCGGATAATTGGGAATGGAAATACGACTCGGACGGGGAGAAAATCATCTCTCGACCTAGAAGTGTGTCCGCAGATTTTGGGACCGCACGCTTTGGGTTCGTGAATCTACAGTCAGGCCCATAACTGCTGCAAGTCACAGGCCCGAGTGGCCGGTGAGAACCCACTCATCTTTGCCTACAGTCAGCGGTTAGGCACTTACTGTAAACGTATAATGATGTAATGCGATCTGTAGAGTGTCAACAGCATAGCCTGATTGAGTCAAACTTGTAAACTCTGTGGCACGGTCGTACGTTGACCTACAATCGTTGTTGACCTAATGTCACTGTCACTTTTGGGCCAACGAAGGAAACACACCACAAACTAACATGCAACGTCTTGACGTCGCGTTATGGCTGGTGTATAGTTGGGTGACGTATGTTGTGTTAGCTGGCCGAGTGATTGATACCCTCACCTTCATGCCATACACGACTTTACACGACGGTACATCTTTCGTCGCCGCCCATGTCTCAGCCCGACCCGCCGCTCCACTACCGCCTACGTCGATGTCAACCACGTACAGCTTCTCCATGGCTGAATGAGGCGTCACAAGTTGTTCTGTCTGTCTGACCGACTGAGAAAACACCGTGTTCCGTGTAGAAACCAGTGTCCCAATGCTCGTCACGTGACAGCAGCAAGGAGCGTCAATCGACCTTTAAGCCCACTTGAATTACTGCGTAACGTGGGTAGCTGTTATAATCGACAGAGGGCAGTACTGTCTAGTTTGGCAGAATTGCGTAACTCTGACCAACCAACTTCGCCACCGGCGGCGGTTGTGTGCAAGCTCCGCATTGAACATTAGCTA
>JAODUO010000015.1:1160000-1240000 GCA_025642075.2 Ridgeia piscesae | reverse complement strand
AAACGTTGCACTTCCATTTAGGAATGTCGTTAAAGTTTCAACTTCGTAGCCGTGCCCTCCTCGGCAGATAGTGAGAGTTCCTTTAATAATTACTTATGTAAAATACAAAATGTCTAACACAATAAAACGACACACATCACCAGCGAAACAATAAATAACACAACTAACGGGACCTACACTTAAATGACAACGGACGAACGTATTGGATTGTAAACGATTTTCAAAAAGTATACACATAATAGTTACGACTATATACATTGTTGTTGCGTCTAATGTTAATGCGACTATCTCGTGGATGATTCTTGCACGCGTAACGCATAAATAAATAAATACGCATAGTATAACTAACTTTCCGCCGGCGCCAGGGGTTTTGTTCAGAATGGAATCGTATTCTATGAGTACGACGGAAATACGGCCCGATGCGCAAACACCCTATCTACCGTCCCGTTGAAAGCGCCGGTATCGATTGCCTTTTGTGAATGTGATGAATCCATACAGTCGCAAATGATTGGTATTTACAGGTAGACTGTGTGTCTCACGCATCGCATACCTGGCTCAAAGTCGCCTCAAGCCAACGGTACTACACATTTCTGAAGAGGTCAAAGTTCGTCCCCGTGTTGCATCCTTGTTAGCGTGGAACAAAACAGATGTATGTGCACATTTACATTCAGCATTTATATTAACTTAATATTCCACTCTGATGGGCGTTTACATATGTAAGCCACGGCATCGATACGCGTGTCTGTGTCCGCGCCGTTCTTGCGCGTCGCAACGTTGTGGCCAGTTCTGCAATCCGGGCAATGATGAAGACCAACGTCTTTACGGCACACCTGACTCGATGCGATGCGATCGCCTCACCGAGTTCTGTGTTTCGGCACTTTTGGCACTCTCCCCTGTAAACGCCGGTCGCGGCATGGACAGTGGCGCCAACGTTCGAGGATGTCGAAGTGTCGTGTTTCCACTCGCAGTGGCGCGGCGGTCTACCGGCGCCGGGGTTCGCGGCCGGCGTCGTGTTGGCAAGCGTCTACCTCGGCCGTCGCCAGGCCAAGCGCTCCGTCGTCGCCGCCGCTGTTATGCAACGCTTCGCCGAAACAACCGATTTCGAATGAAGTTGGATCTCGTGCGAATTCGTCCCGAAAACAGACAACGCTCGCTGTCCACTTGGCATGTTGATTTGTTGATTTTTGTGCTAACCTAAGTAAGGTATTCGACGGTGTACGGCGCTTATTTTCAATTGGGTTTTTTTCCGGGTTGATAGCTCGTTATGAAACAGTACTTTCCAAAGTTCAACTAAGGCAACACTTGCTACACGGCAACAACATGCTGTTGTCAAATTGTGACCTACACGATACGTTTTAAATTGATGTCTGTCTTTGTTTCCAATGGCACAGAACTGAATCGTTGGCGTATATAGAACATTTTATGTGTAATGCCCCGCTGTACTGTTTGTGTTTTTAAACTACCGTAATGTTACCGATTGATTGCTAATTCCTAATGTTTCGTATTGCCTCGTTGCCTGGCGTCATCAAGCAGCAATACAAAGTGACACAGTCCTACGAGTATTCTGTCCTAGGAATGACCCCTGCCATTTGGAATGCTTTCTCTTGTCTTAGCCGTGACTGTCTCCGGTCCCGTCACGTGCTGGTCCCACCTAACGACCTACTTGTTCCCTTCAGAAGTTTCGCTACTCAGTATCGCATTGCGCATGTGTTTTGCGTTTCTTCGACAGGCGGCGAAACACGTCCTGTGTAGAAATTCGCACACAACAGACGCTTTTTGAGGCGCCGTCACAACGGACACAGTCGTCGCTGGCATCGCCCGTCGTCTAGCAACTGCAATGCGTTCGTTGGCAGCCATTTGGCCACCTAGCGAGAAGTGCGTCAACGAACTGTCGACTTCGACCCACTTTCTGATCTTCTAGTTCTGGTTCACGAGACCCGTTGTGCCACACCTGGCTTCCGAGAACGGGACAACTCCGATGACGTCATCGTCCAGTCTTGTCCGCGACCAGCAGACCGTGGTCACTGACATCAAACATGGCACGGAAGCAGACATTAGCGCATGCGCAGTCCGACGAATCCCAGTCCGGGATCCGGAAGCTGGGATCCAACAGCGTCAGTTGAGTGTCTGGGCCATGCAGCTGCACTGCTTGATCCGTTGGATCCGCTTGCGCTTGATCCTCGGCGTTTGGCCCGGACAGAGTAACGTCACCGTGATCCATGACGTCACCTTCGGCTTGCAGAACGAACAGGAACGGAAGGCGCCGATCTGTGGGCAATAAACACACGTCGGTGGCGGTTAACATGTCAGGTGGGCGACGTAAATCAGCACAAAGTGATTGCCCGTAGACGAGTTACGGAAACGAGACGACAATTACCCCACGAAACAAAGCTGACGTTAGAAGGGCGTTTACAAGGTTTACAGCGCCGTTGAGTGGTTAACTGAACGGCGGCACATGGCCGTTGTGATATGATGACACTTTGTGCAGTAGATTTTGACACGTCGGTTGTGTGAGAAAACAGCTGTATAACACGCGTGATTACGGTGATAATGCTGGTGTGGCTTAGATGGCAGAGTGAAAAACAGTGTGTTAGGGCCAAATTTACTATTGAAAAATCTTGGCGTATGAATTTTAAATATGCCTTAATGTGGCTTATTTGACTACGATTAAGGGATAACGCAGAGACCTGGTGACGGATGATGGAGGGGTGAGAGGGTGGATAAGGAGAGAGATAAAGAGAGAGAAGATATATATATATATGTGTATGTTTGTATGTATGTATAATATATATATATATATATATATATATATATATATATATAGAGAGAGAGAGAGAGAGAGAGAGAGAGAGACAGACAGACACACAGACACACAGACACACAGACACACAGACACAACACACACACACAACACACACACACACACACACACACACACACACACACACACACAACACACACACACACACACACACACACACACACAACACACACACACACACACACACACAGACACACAGACACACAGACACACAGAGCAAGCCGCTGACAGACGTCTCTCTCTCTCCATTCACCTCCATTCTTGTAGTTGTATCGAGTGGTTACATCAGCCGTACTCTGTGACGGTCTGTTACATGTTGTAAAGATGCCGGTGATGACGACGACGACGATTAATACAGTAATGACGGTGATCACAATTGACTATTACTAATGTCCTGTGAATAAGACAACCTTCGTACTCGTCGTGGCAGTTACCGTGACTTATCGTGTCGTATTTTTAGTTAAATAATCTTGAATACGCGCCCTTAACATCATTAGAGACGTCAACGTTATTTTTATATA
The DNA here is from genome assembly GCA_025642075.2 of Ridgeia piscesae. Classification (NCBI taxonomy): domain Eukaryota; kingdom Metazoa; phylum Annelida; class Polychaeta; order Sabellida; family Siboglinidae; genus Ridgeia; species Ridgeia piscesae. The sequence goes on along the minus strand of JAODUO010000015.1, from coordinate 1,236,658 downwards.
ATCACGACGTCGTTTAAAAATACGACCAGTTATATTTCAAGCGACGTCACCGCACTGCGTGGTGACGACAACGCGAGAACCCACGCGCCAATCTTATCGCTTGCGACAAATCGGCTCTCGCTCGTGATGATATCGCCTCGTGTAAACCTGGTCCAGTTTGGTACCGACCGACAACACAATCCTTCACGGCAACAAAACGAAACCAAGGTTTGGACATACACGTGTAGTACTTGACTGGCCAGTTACTCTGGGTCTTGCAAATGCTCGCCAACGTCTCCTCGCGTAGACCTACCTGCATGTCGCGATGGCCGCTCTTCGGTATGAAGAACGAGTTACACTGGCCGTAGCAGAAGCGGTTGATGATCTTCCGTTTCCGACACCCCTTCTCCCTCACCACCTGCTTCAGTTGTTCCGTCTTGCACCACTCTTTCTGCAAACAACCACGCGTCAGTTCACTCACCTAAACCTTAGACGTCGGTCCAGATTTGGCAAAACGTATTATCTTCTTCAAAACGCATACAGCGCATGCATTTTCGTGTTTTAAATTGCGAATAACAATCACATTGGAACGCCTGATGTATTACTAACGGGGACCGTGATAGTAACAACGGATAAACCTGGACCGATGCCGTCGCGGTCCCACTGGGCAGATTCGTGCCGAATCTGTGCCCGGCCGAATCTGGGGCCACGACACTGGATTTACACGCGATGGCTGCGTCATTAGAAAGGTCAAGGCCTCTTCATATAACTAGTATGAGGGCGGGCGACTGCGTAATCATAAACATCGTTAACCCTAACAGTAACCATAACTAATTAGTTTATACTACTGACCGTAATCCTAACACTAACTAAATAACCTTAACTGTAACGAATACTGAGATCGACACTAAAATGTATGCACGTCGTCCGATTGGATCCAGTGATTATGCATTCGATCCGATCATGTTGGTCCCAAATAGAATCAGTTATAGAGGGTTTAAATCAAGCGACATCGCCGTGAACAACGATGCGTATCGGCGGCAAACTGTTTACTCGTGGGGATAGCTTTGTAATAAACTCGCTCTGCTGCAACGGCGTGGAAACACGTGCCGGGTGACGGAAAACGATACACTGATAAACACAAACGAAATTAATCGCGTTACTTGTCTGTGTCACACTCGCGATAAAGACGACGTGGTCGATATATTAGTGGCCTGTGTTATATAACACGGCTGATGTTTTACGTTTCTGAATACAGCAACGAAAAATTCAGTCGAGTGTTTGTTCGATGTGTTGTGACAAGTTCAAGTGTGTAAACAGAAGGCTAGTCACGAATGACATCGCGCTAGGCTACATGGGTCTATGACCTGTTGGTCCGTGTCGTAAAGCACTGTTTTAGAATCATGTTGTCAGATCGAATGAAGTTATGTTTAATTTGATGTAAAACTGCCAGTGCGCATGACCGGAAAGTCATATTTGATATGTGTATTGTAGCTGGTAGAGTAAAGTATGGTTGCAACCCATCACCACCGGAGAGATTAATCTAGGACAATCCTCGGTTAATAATGGACATACGTTTAATTTGGCAATTCCTTTAGAAGAAGGCCTACTGACGTCACACTCATCTGCCCAATAACGAATGACAAACGACGTGAACAATCACGATTGTAGTCTACCCTGTTTAATTATACTGCTCAACCTGTAGAGTCGGTTATAGTAAATTTACGCATTTTGATGCTCCTTAACACTGTGTGTGATGCCATGCCGTCAGTTGTTACACAATAACAGTATCGTACACACGTTCCATCGATAAGTAAAACACTTCTTGGCAGACGGTGGTTTAGCTTTTTCATAAGACTTGTTTAACGTGTAAAATCTCGATGAGGCGTCGACGGGCTGAATACTGAGGGCGGCAACCGCTAGACTCGTGATCCGTACATTAACATTAAGTATGTAAACACCACATCTAGATGCGCTCAACAGGCAGGGTACGTTGATAGTGTCCCAATATGTGTGTGTAACGTGTGCGGATTGTCCCACTCCCACAATTGGGGTATCGCTAAGCAACGTTTAACTGATTTTCGCTTTCCTGCATTTTGATATATCCTAGCCTTACACATTTCTAGATCATGTTAGATAATATTCTTATTGATATGATACAGTAGTTATAATGTTGAAACTGTCGGCCATATTGCATATTTTGTTAGTTAAAATCATGAATATTTCCTTATTTTCCCCAGGAAGTACACGGATCCTGTAAAAACGAAACGCACGGATAGTGTATGTAACTGTTGTTGCCGGCTTGCATGCATGCATACCTATTTTATTTTACTGAAGTGTTTTTCACAATAAAAAGCTTTTGATATGTCAACGCATTTCATGGCCTCGCTAAACGTGTCATGCGATGTAGCAAGACATACTTCTGAGATATCAAAACTCATTATCAATGAGGTTGCGACGAACCGTGACCGTGACATAACTACAACGTACCTTGAGGTACTTCGACTTCGTGACAGCGAACGCCTTCCGACTCCCGCGGATCACGTGACGGTACTTGCCGGCGCTCAAATTCGGCTGGTCTTTGAGCGGCAACGACGACATCCGCTTGAAGCCGGTGAGCGGGTAGTTGACGTTCTCCAGGATGGGGATACTGCGGCGCTTCTCGCCAGAGTCTCTTGCTGCCGTGACGACATCGGCCAAGGCAAAGAACAGCAGAGCAACAAACAGCGACCCTGCCAGATGGCGCACGCGACAGCGCGAGCGTTCTCCGTCCGACATTGCTTCGCGGACGCGTCTGTGACTGTCGGGACACTGCCAGACGCCGGGTGACGGAGCCTGGCTAAATACGAGGCCGGGCGACAATAAAGACGACAGCGCCGCCAATGTCGACGTGACACACGTACAGACTTGATGTATCCGTGGCGGCCGTGCGCTTTGCATCTCAAGTGGACGCTGTACCTTTAATCTGCGTTACTTCGCCGTGTTATCGCAGCGCCCAGCCGTAATGCGCCGCGCGCGCTCTAATCCGCAAATCGCTTTCACGCTTCAGCATTCGCTCTTTTATGCCGTAACGCCGCCGACTAATTATCCAAGTGTCAGCGGGTGCCGGCGATGACGTCGGCAACAATCGTAGTCGCAGTTTCCCGATTGTAAATTTGCCGGACGACGGAACACGAAAGGCGCGCGACCAGTGCTAGCATCCCACGCAGACGAAAGTGGCGGCGCGGCGAGCACCCGGCGACGGCGACGGCGATGTCAGCGGCTCGTCAAGTCCTTCACGTGGCTCCGCCCTCGTGTCCGGTCGAGTCCAGCCATGCAGGGTCCGATAACATGCGAACAGCGGCGGAGTCGACGGAGAAGTGTTGTTTCGTCGAGATGGTGTCCGTAATGTCTAGTGTCGACTGACGGGGGCGGAGCTGCTGTCTTCAGTCTCGGGTGGCCATAAACCGGCTCCAGCCGTGTCTGGCGGTGGTCGCTGTCTTCAGACGGTCGACAACGTCCCGTCGCTGTCGCTGGCGCTGACGCGGTCCCGTGGAGGCCCGCCTCCAGATAAGGCACGGGAGGCATTTCGCAAAATTCCCCAGTGTTTACGTGCGTTAAATGTAAAGTCCACACTGTCAATGTTAGACTAAAACTTGGATATATCTACTTAAGTTTTCTTCAACTAAATTGTATCAACTGTTTCGTTGTTCTTCCTTGCGGTTTTTTCTGTTGTGCGCAATTTCGCTGATGTCAATAACAACTAACTTAATGGCGTAATAGTTTATTATTCTGTGTTTTCTTTAGGTGCGACATTTTATTAAACTAAAGACTTATTTTTCTTTGAATTTGTTTTAAAACAAATTTTAAACACTTCTCGTTGTGACAATAAGACATAGCAACGATTGCAATATTATAACACCTCAGACGCAGTTCAACACATACATTTCATAACACATGTGTTTAAATTAAAGTGTAAGGTTTATTTTGCCGCTTTTGGAAAACGCGAAGTGGTGTGTGTCTCATCCTGTGTTCATTCCTGGAATGCCTAGAATGATCTACTGTGTGTCTCCACACCACGTCAGACTTAACGTCCAGTCTATCACAACAAATCACGACAGGGTGCTTTAAGAGTCCACTTGTTAACAGCTTAAGGTATTACGGTCCGACGTAGCAAGATCCGGTTACAGTTCTCACTGAGTGGCTGCTGTTTCGCTAACAACTGGCGGCGTCTGGGCCCATCGTCGTTTTTATTCTTGCTTCATTTAAACGTAATTTCGCGGTTACATTTCTCGTCTAAGAATAAGGTAGCAGAAATATCGGACTTTTCAAGCGTCTACAGCTACCTGCTTTCGGTGAAATTGTGATGTAAACTAGATATATCATTATTTTCGAGTGGGTTCGGTCGAAATACGGCGAAAAACTGAAAAACTAAAATAAATTCCACATATAAGGCAACACATATCAGCGGCCATTACTTATTGCATTTGTTGGGAAGGAATCTTTAATAAGTTTGCAATCCATGCGTAATTTTGTTGTTTTCCAGTGTGCGTAATGCGACATCAGTTTTTTATTCTACAATTTGTCATCGCGCGGTCGTTGAAGTCGCAAAGCGTGTGTGACTGTGTGTTGTCTTTTGCGAAATGTCTTGCTTTGTTTGTTGATTGTTGTAATTTTCCAGGAATTTTTGCATCTGGAACCCCGTCTTTGTTAAATATTCAGACAGACGACAGTGTAATAATTACTGTCTGTGTAGTTTTGGCTCTCGTCGTAAATTGATTGGAATTTATTAACATTTAATAATTCATTTTTAAGTTTTCGTTTCGCTTTATGATTTAATAATTTCGTTCGTTATAGCGAGATTGTGAACATGTATGCGTGCGCATAGGTATCAACATCATCAGTGTGTGTGTGTGTGTGTGTGTGTGTGTATATATATATATATATATATATATATATATATATAAAACATGATAACTGTAAGTATATTAACATGTTGTGTAATGTAGACTATGTATTTAGACGATGTGTCCCTGTGTGTTTTAATGAGCGAACACTTGTAAGTATAATATGACCGTTAAATGTTTATAAATAGCATATTTTCCCGTCAATTTTACAGTGTTTTCGAGTAGAAACATTTCAAATCAATACACAACGGTCGACTTCTTTTAACATTGCAATATTTACTAAGTACTGCTGAACAGTCGCCACGCTAGAATATAGTTTCTATTCGTTTAATAGTAGGTAGTTTCATAAAGTTATGATGTTACTGCTTTGAATTAGTTTCCTTGATTTTTTCTTGCAACTCAACTATTACACATTTATTGTTCATCTGCATTACTTAATTAGTTTTACTGTAGCTCTGGGAGAGAAACAGCGAATGAATACTTTCTTGCGCTGATTGCGCAATGGCTGCAAAATTCCCGAATTGAGCGGTGCTTTTCGAAAACAACAAAGCACAGCTAATTCTCTCTTCCACGCAGGAGATTCACATGACACGAGTATCACACGGTACTAACAACTTACGACTAATTGCACACGTGCCTAATAACTAGACCTAATACACAGTTTAGTATAATTGCGCCTCTGGTGGTTCGATAAAACGCTGCACTGCCAATATTTGGTGGTCGTAAAACAGAAATATTAACAACGTTATCGATTTCATCGCTAAGTTAATGGCGTCACTTTTCACCGCCAGGTCGTTTTAGCAGCTGTGGTTAGTAGGCAGAAATGCTGCGTTTTACTATGTACGGCGAATTGTCAGGTATTGTCCCTGTTGTTAACAGAATTGTGCGACTATAATCATCTATACAGTAGACACGCGCAAACATCTACTCATCCATACACGCAAGAACTCACGCGTGAACATGGCACACACCCACATCATAAGCACACACACGGACACACACACGCACACGCACGCATACACACACGCATATACAAACAAACACATACAACCAAACATACGCCCACCCACACACGCACGCTCGCACACGCACGCACGCACACGCACGTACACACACACTTGCACGCACGCACACATGAACATACATGTGCAACATCACACACACTCACACACACACACACACACACACACACACACACACACACACACACACACACACACACACACACACACACACACACACACACACACACACACACACACACACACACACACACACACACACACACACACACACACACACACACACACACACACACACACACACACACACAGGTAGATAATTCCCGCCCTCCCTTCCTCTTTCACCCCTCTCTCCTTCCCTCTCTGCCTCCCTCTCACCCATCTCTTCCAAGGTTACTGGTCAGCACGCTCTGATTCATTAGCTTGTTCGTACGATGTGTCGAGAGGCAGACCATATAGAATTATTACTAATATTCTATTCTCTCTTATTCACACTCTTTGACCAAACAGAGTGTCAGAGATTTGATTAAAGGGGCACCATTTAAAACGCACCTCGCGCGGAGGAAGACTCGTCGTGAAAACTCGTATAAGGCTCTATGGTTGGCTCATAAGGCATTATAAACACGCACACAAGGTTCATTAAAATGCGCTTAATTCAATCACCAGAAAACTCGAGGACTGCCGCGTAGATGCGACTTCGTCTGAATTGCGAAATTCGACGTTGATTAAAGTTGATATCCGATTTAAGAGAGGAAGATTCAGACGGACATTTTTATCGTTGTGCTTTCGTCACGAGCCCCACACGACGAAAGCCAATACAATGTGGTTTATTAGCAGGGTAGACTGTGAAATTCTCTGTCGCCGTCAGATATCGCTTACACCAAGTTACAGACGATAAGTCTTCGCCGCATTGGACGCAGGGGAACTGTTTCCGGTGGCTGTTTGAACACTGATATGCCGTGTATTATTTTCACGAGGTAAACGCGGTCATTTCATCACTAAGCAATCAGACAATCGTAATGTACTTGCAAAAGTATTGTAGTCGGTTCAACAGTGAAACACCTCCAACCGAGGCTACGTTGTTAAATGTGCTACTTATAAACTTACACTGCATTGCTACATGTGCTACACTTCTGTATTTATAAACGTCACGCAGTATGGTACGATACTGCCCTTCAGAGAAACATTTCGTTATTTATTCTATAATTAAATGCAGTAAACTAAGACCACACCGTGAGATGTCTACAGGGAAGAGAAACCCGTTTATCGCACTAGGAATCACAGTTTTAACTGTATAATAACTATATATTATCACATAATATAAACACGTCAAGCAACATATAGACCATGTTGTCATACTTCTAGACAGAAACACCTTACAGTTCGTTGATACATTTTGTACACGTAAACATCTCATACACAATATGAAACCATATTGCTATGTGCATTCTAAGGTGACGTTCCTACACGTTGTACGTGCCACGCTTCAATCAGTGATCACACTGCAGCACTGTAACCAAACACACTAAACCACGTCCATATCACTGTGTCACCAGTCGACCAATCTACTTTAGGTAAGTTTAGGTAGGTTCGTTTATATAACGCAGTATCCAATCCTCGGGATTGCTCAAATTCATGACACTTTACTCCCCGGTACACCTGAACAATCGGACGCCACTTCGATTTATCTGGGTTGCATCCAGCCACATTGCAATTATTGCACAACGATATCGTTCGTGCACATATATCCACCACTGTCTACAGCCATGTACTCGTTCTTTCAGCTGAGTGAACTGGAGTAATGTAGAGTGACGACACGAACTACCTACTTCCGGTTAACACGCACTCGGTGCGTTCGCAATAACCCAGCGCTGTATCAGTCAACACCTGTGGCTGACTAACTGTTTTCTCCCGCGTTTGTTCCCTCGACGGTGAATGTTTTCTGCGAGAACGATTCAACGTTTCAATGGCGAATTTATTTATAGTCGAGCGCCTATATCGGTCGCAGAACGCATCGCTAATTTCACCGTGTTATGGTATTTACGCAAAACGTCGATAAGATGACTAATCGTGCACCGGGATCGATCCGTTGAGGCAGAAGTGGTCCGCAAACGTCACGTGTTCACACTTCCAGGTGCGCGAGTGAATGGCGTATAGAGTATTGGCGAAGCGTAGCGGAAAACAGGAAGTACAGGAGGGTTGTGGGAGGAAACGGAGGAACAAGGCGCGCATACTTCCCCGGGAGGAGGAAGTATGACAGTCTTCCACCGTGGGTGTTTCCGACAGATGTTGTTAAAGAATATCTACCGATAGCAGTGGTAGCTATCGTCTTTGCAGCCGCATACATTTCTGGTGTTGTTCAGATGGCTTTGGCTCGCTAGAATACATTTCATTCCCGGATTAGGTGATCGAATTCTCGTAGTCGAAGCTGAATAAAATTTCAGAACATTCGCAGTCTTCTCCTGCTTCAAGTATTGTCCTGCTTCAAGTATTCAGTTGTCGCAATCTGAGTTCGTTGTCTTGATCAAGTCTGGTGTCCGCTCACATTCGCGTACTTTTGGACCAGGGTATCGAAGTGGGGTATAGTTCATTCGTGTGTCCAAGATAGTGAAATCAACATACTAACAAAATGAAGTGACCACAAATATTACTTTTCTTGGTTGCTACTGTATGCCTCCAGTCACGTGGCCGAACGTACCCAGTCGTTACCCGAGGCAGTTTGCTAAAAGGCTTAAATTGTAGACATAATAGTAATGGCGTCGTTTTAGGCAACAATGCAACATACAAGTAGAGGACATTTAACGCCTTTGTTCGTAAGACCAATTTGCTACGTGTGTAAACAAAGTATATGTTAGTATTAATATAATTATTACAATTATAGTCTAAGTTGAAACGACCTATTACATAGACAGTGAAATATTAGGCGAATTATTTGAAGGTGCTTTTGCAATATACCGAACTCATAATTGGGATATTGAAGCCTATGAATTATTTAGCGAGTTGATTGTCTCATCTGCGTATTTTCAATAACAACTTTTTAATGCCCTTTTGTTGACCCGTTCATCAGCGGTAGTTCTTGGTGACCGGCAGTTGTTCGCAATGCGTCATCGCTCCCAGTTAATTACATCTATCATGTGGAGTATTGTATCGATACTCTATAATCAATGCCCACGTCACCTGAATGATGTCATCCTTATACATGTTATGCAAATTATAATATAATAAGTGCACCTTTATTATTATTTTATAGATTACGGTACCGGATATAACCTACACCATAATATGTAGTGTCAAGACGGACCCGGAAGTGACGTCATAACCATGGGCACTGTCGGTGACGGATGTATCATTTGTCGTGAAACAAGGCAGCAAGAATGACGACGGTGGGTGACATAAATCCGATAGTTGCGATGTCATCGTATATTCTAAAATTGGAGGCGTCTCTTCAGGTGTGAAAATATATCTTAAAATCGGGAACAGCTAATGCGTTATGATTGGATCGATACACAACTCGTGAGATGTGTAATGACGCAACGCGACCTTTATCGTAAATGTTACAGCACGCGCGATTAAACAACTGCTTCCGTACCTAAACCAGGTGATCTATCGAAATCATTTTGACGCATTTCGAAAACAAATTGCTAAAGAACACAATTATTATTTTTGTTGTAACAGTCGTCTTGTATCTACGCCTATCTGTTAAATATTTCAAAACGTCATGTTCTCATCTTGCTGAGACTTACACCTGCAGTGTAGTAGCCTAATCCTATGATAGCCCTCTTCTCACACTATATTATAAAACCTGCTAAACTGAAAATCAGACCAGGAAAGCATTCGCTATTTTCACTGCCAAAACCGGACTAATTTAATTTGTAATCACGTGACTACCGACTACGTCACATCATTGTTTTGGAACTGATTTTAATTGAACTTTATTTCGATCACAAATACAAAATAATTAACATAATATGTTAATTAATGTGTTATTATGTACACTAGATTGATAGTTCTTATAAAGAAAACCTGTTGGGCTGATATAGCCACCAGAACTAAATAATAACAATTACATTTCATTAACATTGAAGCATAAACGTAAGACAGTATGATTCTTTGCAATAAAAATAAAACATCAATAATTGCGCGTGCATGACTGAATAACTTACAAGGGTAAGTGTCAAGTAAAACATGTAGGAAGTACAACGTTTCTCTTTGTACGGAAGCGATGAAAGTACTAGCGAGAGTGGGGGCGAGTGAAGGTCCCCGCTCTGCCCTCGCACTCCTGACGGGCGCGGCCCGTCAAGTGAACACGGCACAGGTGTGACGAGACGAGCCGAGTCTCTCCCGCCGACGCCAGCGCCGTCGAGTCGGGCGGTGGGTGTGAGCGCGGCGCGGGTGCTCGCTCGTCCGTAAATGTAGTTATCCGGATGATTCGTCACGGGGCCCGCAACCCGGGGATGTCAGCACTGATAATCTATATGCAGGTACACCGGCGCCAACTCGCCGATACGCGATCCACCGACTGGGGGCCGTATCGACGGGGCGGACGGCGGACGGCGTGGGCCGCTGGAGCATACTACGCCGTCGTCGGAAGCGGAGTCTTCACTGGTGGTTCGGGGGGAGAAATGTTGATAGAGGGATGTAGGGAGGAATGGGAGAGAGAGAGGGAGAAAAAAGTGAGTGGGTAAGTGAGTGAGTGATGAGTGAGTGATTGAGTGATTGAGTGATGAGTGATGAGTGATGAGTGATGAGTGATGAGTGATGAGTGATGGTGAGTGAGTGAGTGAGTGAGTGAGTGAGTGAGTGAGTGAGTGAGTGAGTGAGTGAGTGAGTGAGTGAGTGAGTGAGTGAGTGAGTGATGAATGATGAGTGATGTGTGATCAGTGATCAGTGATGAGTGAGTGAGTGAGTGAGTGAGTGAGTGAGTGAGTGAGTGAGTGAGTGAGTGAGTGAGGGATGAGTGAGTGAGTGAGTGAGTGAGTGAGTGAGTGAGTGAGTGAGTGAGTGAGTGAGTGATGAGTGATGAGTGATGAGTGATGAGTGATGAGTGATGAGTGATGAGTGATGAGTGAGTGAGTGAGTGGTGAGTGATGAGTGATTGATGAGTGATGATTGATGATTGATGAGTGATGAGTGATGAGTGATGAGTGATGAGTGATGAGTGATGAGTGATGAGTGATGAGTGATGATGATGAGTGATGAGTCAGTGAGTCAGTGAGTCAAGTCAGTGAGTCAAGTCAGTGAGTCAGTGATGAGTTAGTGATTGAGTGAGTGGAGTGAGTGAGTGAGTGAGTGAGTGAGGAGTGAGTGAGGGAGGGAGGGAGGGAGGGAGTGAGGGAGTGAGGGAGTGAGAGAAAGGCAGGGAGAGGGACAGGGAGAGGGAGAGCGAGAGGGACAGGAATACCGAGATGGAGAGAGAAGGCGGAGGCGGAGGCGGAGGCGGAGGCGGAGGCGGAGGCGCACGCGCACGCGCACGCGCACGCGCACGCGCACGCGCACGCGCACGCGCACCGCACCGCACCGCACCGCACCGCACACGCACACGCACACGCACACGCACACGCACACGCACACGCACACGCACACGCACACGCACACGCACACGCACACGCACACGCACACGCACACGCACACGCACACGCACACGCACACGCACACGCACACGCACACGACACACGCACGCACACGCACACGCACACGCACACGCACACGCACACGCACACGCACACGCACACGCACATGGAGGATCACCAAAGTTTCCTTTGCTGCTTAACATGTTTTACGCGACTGCTGGGTAAACTAGGTCTTACTTACTTACCCCAGGATTTAAAAGACATAATTATAGCTATAAAATGTAGAACAATTGAATGACAAATTAGAAAAAAAAAAAAAAAAACAATGACATGATGACGCGGTAATATCATGTTTGCTTAACTGGTCAAGAAGAGTAACACACGGGGAAAGAACACGTTTTAGCGGAGAGGTTTACATTTCAAGAGACAGTTAATGCCTAGATAAACACATTACTCCATCACACGCGGAAGCGATGCTATTCCGGAATTATTGCAATTTAGATTATAGCTCAGAATCAATGTGTCTGACCTCTTTATGCAAATATACACCGATAATACTATTATAGCTAATATATAAGGTCAGGGAGATATCACCATTGCGTTCAACGAAGTTAAGACTGGACGTGTTCAAAGTAAAATAGTGTCAACGTCATACAGCATGTCAGAACGACGTCACGCCGCGTAGAAGGTATCCACAGGTTTTACCCACCCACAACGCGTAATAGGTGAAAAGGTGTGCCGAGTGATCGCCACTACGCCTAGTGTGTTACTGCGTGTTTTATCAGTGTTGCGTGACATTTGCTTCGTCATTGAGCGGCGGCATTTTCGCGTAGAATAATTGATGCCGTTGAGTTGTTGTTCGTGCCCTGACGTTGACGTTGACGTGTCCACGTGGTCTGGTTAACAATATCACCAGTAAACAAGGGTTATGGACGGTGAACCTATGTGACTCATTTCGTCACATTTCGAAAGTCAAAATATTACAATAATCGATATGGTTTGAGTGAGTGCGCGAGTTTATGCGTTTGTGTTGTTGTTGTTGTTGTTGTTGTTTTGTTTGTGTTTGTCTGTATGTGTTGTTGTTGATGCGTATGCATGACTGCATGTACGTCATGCATGCGTGCGCGTGCGCGTGCGCTTGAGCGTGTGCGTGTGTTATATGCATGTGTGTATGTATTTGAGTATGATTGTGTGCGTGTGTGTGAGCGTGTGTGTGTGCGTGTGGTTGTGCGTGTGCGTGTGCGTGTGTGTGTGCGTGTGCGTGTGCGTGTGCGTGTGTGTGTGCGTGTGCGTGTGCGTGTGCGTGTGGTGTGCGTGCGTGTGTCGCACGTGTGTCGCATCTGTGTCTGCATTTGCGTGTGCGCGCGCTACGCATGTGTGTGGGGGGGGCGGCAAGCGAGTATACCCGAGGTGTGTTAGGCAATTGGTCCCTAGCCCATCGACACTTCCGACTGTCAGCTATTCATCACAAAACACCGCGGGATTCCAAGTCGTAAAGTGTCGACAGGTAGAAACGTGAAACTGCACATTTACGGTTAGGAAATTAGCCGTGTTTAGTCGTCGGTGGCGCCCGGCCGCCCAGTCGCCCGACCGCCCGCGAGAAACACGACGCCGAGCTCCTACCCCGCTCCGGTGTCGCTGAAATCAATGCATGTGTGTATGTGTTTGAGTATGATTGTGTGCGTGTGTGTGAGCGTGTGTGTGCTTGTACATGTGTGTTTGTTTGTGTATGTATGTGTGCGTTGTGTGTGTGTGTGTGTGTGTGTGTGTGTGTGTGTGTGTGTGTGTGTGTGTGTGTGTGTGTGTGTGTGTGTGTGTGTGTGCATGCGTGTATACGCACGTGTGTACGCACACATCTGTGTCTGCATTTGCGTGTTCGCGCGCTACGCATGTGTGTGTGGGGGGGCGCGCACGCGAGTATACCCGAGGTGTGTTAGGCAATTGGTCCCTAGCCCATCGACACTTCCGACTGTCAGCTATTCATCACAAAACACCGCGGGATTCCAAGTCGTAAAGTGTCGACAGGTAGAAACGTGAAACTGCACATTTACGGTTAGGAAATTAGCCGTGTTTAGTCGTCGGTGGCGCCCGGCCGCCCGGTCGCCCGACCGCCCGCGAGAAACACGACGCCGAGCTCCTACCCCGCTCCGGTGTCGCTGAAATCAATCCTGTCTTCTGGCGGGCGACGGCTTTAAAAAGACAACTACACAACCGCATTATTGTGCATCACACATTTACGCGAGTTTATATTTCATGGCCATCAGCACCCCGTCCGTCGTGTCTAGACGGGTGTTGTTTATGCGGCGGCCCGGCAGAGGCGCTCCGAGAAGAGAGAACGTTGATGTATGACGAGGGATAATCATATACCGCGTTGCGGTGTGTAATAATAGCCAGATATGAACATTTAATATGTTTAGTTGTGATTGATTTATTTTATTTATATAATATATATATATATATATATATATATATATTTAAAAGTAGACAAGTAATGATAGCATAAGTTCTTGTATAACGTAGTGTCCCGTCCTTAGGACCACTCGAAGGACTTACATACCTATTCAATCCACCATCATCTCGACTTCTCTCTAAAATATTCAGCCATGCCGCAATTAATGTGCGAACAATATCCGTATTCAGTTATCCACTACTGTTTGTAGCCATGTACGCTTTCATACAGCCGAGTTAATTGAACGAACTCACCCACGGTTCAACACAGAAGCAGATATTTCGAACCCGGGTTCTCTCACTTCAAGAACGTGCGTCTATTCCCGCTCCACGAGCGTCCGGAATAATTACAATTAATTTAATGTATTAACAATGCAAAACAATATGCAATTTGTCATCACTTTATAGCGATAACAAACACGGATGTGAGTAACCAAAATAAATGTGTATAAAGACAGGGTAATATATAAATTCGCCTACACACTTAAAATACATACAAAGTTATACAATACAACAATATAATTGATCATGCAATGTGTGTATGTTGTTCATTTATTAACTCTTTACCGTCTCTAATTTATATATGTACGTAACTATATATATATATATATATATATATATATATATATATATATATATATATATATATATTGATGTTGGTGTGGTGTGCGTGTGTGTGGTGTGGTGTGCGTGTGCGTGTGCGTGTGCGTGTGCGTGTGCGTGTGCGTGTGCGTGTGCGTGTGCGTGTGCGTGTGCGTGTGTGTGTGTGTGTGTGGTTGTGGTGTGTGTGTGTGTGTGTGTATGTGTGTGTGTGTGTGTGTGTGTGTGTGTGTGTGTGTTGTGTGTGTGTGTGTGTGTGGTGTGTGTGTGTGTGTGTGTGTGTGTGTGTGTGTGTGTGTGTGTGTGTGTGTGTGTGTGTGTGTGTGTGTGTGTGTGGTGGTTGTGGTGTGTGTGTATGTGTGTATGTGTGTGTGTGTGTGTGTGTGTGTGTGTGTGTGTGTGTGTGGTGTGTGTGTGTGTGTGTGTGTGTGTGGTGTGTGTGTGTGTGGTGTGTTTGGTGTGTGTGTGTGTGTGTGTGTGTGGTGTGTGTGTGTGTGTGTGTGTGTGTGTGTGTGTGTGGTGTGTGTGTGTGTGTGTGTGTGTGGTGTGGTGTGGTGTGTGTGTGGTGTGTGTGTGTGTGGTGTGTGGTGGTGTGTGTGTGTGTTGCGTGGTGGTGGTGTGTTTTCATCTTAGATGGCAAATGTCAAGTTGTAGTGATGCGTGTTGCGTACTTATTTGGTTCTTGTTATATGCGTGGTAATTTGGCAAGTCGTATAAGCGACACACTACACACTTATTCTAGCCCTTTTAAACATCAGCACTGGCAGATAATTACGTGATTAGCATGTAGTGTGTTGTTATTTGGTGTGTGTGTTGGTGTGGTGTGGTGTGGTGTGGTGTGGTGTGGTGTGGTGTGGTGTGGTGTGGTGTGGTGTGGTGTGGTGTGGTGTGGTGTGGTGTGGTGTGGTGTGCGTGCGTGCGTGCGTGCGTGTGTGCCGTTTTTCAATACAACTATAAAGAATAGGCCAAAATGTCAAGTTGTAGTCATGCGTGTTGCGTACTTATTTGGTTCTTGTTATATGCGTGGTAATTTGGCAAGTCGTATAAGCGACACACTACACACTTATTCTAGCCCTTTTAAACATCAGCACTGGCAGATAATTACGTGATTAGCATGTAGTGTGTTGTTATTATTTTGGTGTTGCTGCTGAATTAAATGATTGATTATATATATATATATATATATATATATATATATATATATATATGTGTGTGTGTGTATATATATATATATATATATATATATATATATATATATATATATATATATATATAGTTTTATAACATTAATGCACGTGTACGAGTGAGGCTCTAGTCGAATATTTTTATTTACATATTTACATGCTAATTTATGTTCTTACTAAATTGTTCATGCTGTGACATTAACGTGTCCACGTGGTCTGGTTAACAATATCACCAGTAAACACGGGTTATGGAAACACGGAGTACGGAATATATAATTAGAAACGCCTAACGGTGAACTTATGTGATTCATTTCATCACATTTCCTTGTTTACATTGGCTCTCTGTAGGAAGATGACGTTGCTCCAAGTATAGAATCAATTAGGCGCTTTAGGAGTACGCTGGCATACACCTAGTTCCTACAGGAGACGTAGATGTTGGTACTGTACAAGTATAGAATCAATTAGACGCTTTAGAAGTACGCTGGCAGAAACCTAGTTCCTACAGGAGACGTAGATGTTGGTACTGTACAAGCCACCATTGCTGACGACTGACACAACAATTGAATTCCTCATGTCTATAAATATATAAAACACCATTTTAGTTATATTTAAATCTTTTTTGGTTGCACATTTATAACAATAATATTTTAGTCGCAATTTGTGATATTTCCACCTGGATATCATTATATATATATATATATATATATATATATATATATATATATATATATATATATATACATATATATATATATATATATATAATATATATATATATATATATATTATATATATATATTAAATATATATATATATATATTAATATATATATATATATATTATATATATATATATATATATATATATAATATATAATATATATATATATAAAAATATATATATATATATATATATATATAATATATATATATATATGGGCCAGTAGTTCATAAGCCTATGGTCGGATAGCATAACTTCCGTGCCATTGGCCAATAGAGAATATCTATAGAATGATCCGTATCTCAGCCACAGTACTGTTCTGCCAGCGACATGGTATATGTCCAATGTTGCATATATGTATGCCTTATTACAAACAAGACATAATGATGTCATAAAATATAAAACGTATTTCGTAAAACATGAAATGTAAAGCTAAGATATACGTCCACAAATATTCACGTCCAGATCTAGGTTGTCCAAGTGCCTCCCTTGCCACCCCCACCCCTCACCCCCACCTTGCGGATGCATTCAGCAATAGCTTTATGTGCAAAGGGTGTGTCATTCACCCGGCAATTAATGGCTACAATATCACATCTATACATGTTGAAAATCGCAGCTCACAATCAAACGCGTGAATGTGTTGTCAGTTCAATAAAACATTTTTTGTGAGCTAATCATATACTGCAGGCCTTAAAATGCCCTATAAATACTTTCTCAGCCACTTCTTTCTTGCAATTTATGCATCATTTGCGTCTTATGTGCGCAAAAACGTGGATAACAAATTGTGTCTAGGCGATTAATTTAGTGTTAGCCGCTTGGTGGGTGATTAATAGTGTAGGCCGAATATACGCTTGCACGCAAGCACTCTTGAATCAACCCATATGTCATTGGCTGCCGCTATAGTCACTCTTCGATTTATTCCATATAATGTCATTTTCCTTCCTTTCTTTGCTAAATACGTGAAACCGACAACAGCGGGGTTTTTTCTTGCCTCATAAAACGCAACGGAGCTAATCGAAATGTGACGGAGGGTATTGCATATTCATGAGCATGCCTTATCCGCATCATACCGCTGGCGCCAACTGGAAAGTCCGTCTACACTATCGATATATTGTCATCACAGTTAGAGATCATAAATGTACATTTCTTAAAAAAATCAGTTTATTAACAGGTTTAATTAACAACTGTGAACATTATAGAGAACAAATGTACGTGGGTGAATGAGTGAGTGAGTGAGTGAGTGAGTGAGTGAGTGAGTGAGTGAGTGAGTGAGTGAGTGAGTGAGTGAGTGAGTGAGTGAGTGAGTGAGTGAGTGAGTGAGTGAGTGAGGGTGGGTGAATGAGTGAGTGAGTGAGTGAGTGAGTGAGTGAGTGAGTGGGTGGGTGAATGAATGAATGAGTGAGTGAGTGAGTGAGTGAGTGAATGAGTGATTCAGTCAGTCAGTCAGTCAGTCAGTCACTCAGTCACTCAGTGAGTCGGTCGGTGAGTGGGTGAGTGAGTGAATGAATGGATGAGTGACTGAGTGACTGAGTGAATGGGTGAGTGAGTGAGTGAGTGGGTGAATGAGTGAGTGAATGAGTGAGGAGTGAGTGAGTGATGAATGAGTGAGTGAGTGAGTGGGTGGGTGGGTGGGGTGGTGGGTGAGTGAGTGAGGGTGAGTGAGTGAGTGAGTGAGTGGTGAGTGAGTGAGTGAGTGGGTGAGTGAGTGAGTGAGTGAGATGAGTGAGTGAGTGTGAGTGAGTGAGTGAGTGAGTGAGTGAATGAGTGAGTGAGTGAGTGAGGAGGAGTGAGTGGTGAGTGAGATGAGTGAGTGAGTGGATGGGTGAGTGAGGGTGAGTGAGTGAGTGGTGGGTGAGTGAGTGAGGTGAGTGGGTGAGTGAGTGAGTGAGTGAGTGGGTGAATGAGTGAGTGAGTGAGTGATGAGTGAGTGAGTGGGAGTGAATGTGAGTGAGTGAGTGAGTGAGTGAGTGAGTGGTGTGAGTGAGTGGAGTGGTGGTGAGTGAGTGAGTGAGTGAGTGAGTGATGTGACTGAGTGAATGGGTGAGTGAGTGAGTGAGTGAGTGAGTGAGTGAGTGAGTGAGTGAGTGAGTGAGTGAGTGATGATGAGTGAGTGAGTGAGTGAGTGAGTGAGTGAGATGGAGTGAGTGAGTGAGTGAGTGAGTGGGTGAGTGAGTGAGTGGGTGGGTGGGTGAGTGAGTGAGTGAGTGAGTGAGTGAGTGAGTGAGTGAGTGAGTGAGTGAGTGAGTGAGTGAGTGAGTGAGTGAGTTGAGTGAGTGAGTGAGTGAGTGAGTGAGTGAGTGAGTGAGTGAGTGAGTGAGTGAGTGAGTGAGTGAGTGAGTGAGTGAGTGAGTGAGTGAGTGAGTGAGTGAGTGAGTGAGTGAGTGAGTGAGTGAGTGAGTGAGTGAGTGAGTGAGTGAGTGAGTGAGTGAGTGAGTGAGTGAGTGAGTGAGTGAGTGGTGAGTGAGTGAGTGAGTGAGTGAGTGAGTGAGTGAGTGAGTGAGTGAGTGAGTGAGTGAGTGAGTGAGTGAGTGAGTGAGTGAGTGAGTGAGTGAGTGAGTGAGTGAGTGAGTGAACCAGTCATGCAGCGATGCAATGTAGCAATGGATCGGTGATGATGTTTACACGAGACATTTCGATTTCGGCGCGTAGTCCCTTTCCGTTATGATTAATTACCTCTCTCTTTAAAAACTCATTCCACAAAGTTGTCAACAACAGCAGGCCTGCGCTATCCTGCTCAAATATCAAACATGCATTTGTTATAGTGTGAATATAACTAAACACCAGCACCAATTCTTAATACCAATCTTGGCATGCAATACCCCTACTGACAAATGGGTTAACGCAGCAGGGTCGAACTGTGTTCGCATCCCTGAAAAATCAATTATGTGTGAACCGAAAAGCGCAGAAACTGTCCAGTCGACTGTAGTTCCTAGCACGCCACGTTCCCTTATACTCATAGGCCACTATAGCCTGCCTCGAGTGAACTAGTCTACTAACTATAATTATACTGAGGGCAGGCGCCGACAAAGTTACTTAAAGATTTTCGTAATCTTCGGAGTCGTTTGGGAATTAAAAAAACGACACGACGCTTCAACGGATCATGATAAAAACATTCCTATCAACGACGGATGTTTATCGCGCCGTCTCGGCAAACGATCCCTTGCCGTTCGTTCGTTCGTTCGCGGCGACGGCGGCGGCGAACGAAAGCAGACGACATTTGCAACTCCATCATAACAAACGCCCGCTTGGCGCCAGTCGTATCTCCTGCGCTGTTTGTTTGACACTAGCGAAACTACTTGAACGATCAGCGTGTCGTTATCGCGATGTATGATCAGACTTTAATGAGCTCTTCATGCGTTCATCTAAGCGCGGGTTCGCCGGCAGATCGCTTTCACGTATAATTAAATGGATGTCACTTTTCATCCGGATGTCCAAGGTTGATGTTCGTTTTACGGGCCTGTCTTGAATGCGCCGACGCCGTAAGTGGCTACTGGGTATCAACGAAACCAGCCCGCTATCGCCACCCTGTTTACTCGCAGTGAGCAATAGTATATCGCTCAACAAGCAGACTAGTCTGTAATTGTGACGGACGCGAGGTGGGCTTGTAAGAAAGCTGGCTACGCCCGAGGGATACACATATGTACCGTAATTGAATTATGGTACACTTAGAGTAATGGACATATGGTAGAGTAGTGGTTATATTTACTAGTAGTCCCATACGTAGAAAAAGAAACATATAGGACGTTTGACAAGATAAGTAGGTTTGCTCAGGGTGAAATCTTGAAGTTGGAACTGATCACGTTAACAATACTATAGAGTGGCTCACACTTAACGTTTCAAAAGTAGTAAACCTTAACGAAGATGTTATCGAGCACATAATGTTTGGCTTGTGTTGCCGCGTCGACTACAGTGATTTATTACAATGCACCCAACACGTTTCTCCAGACAATTGTCTACGTCCGTAGGCACTACGACTGAAAATGGAGAGTCAGTTATTCAAAATCATTGCCCTTAACTTAAAGGTGCAAATACAATGATTCGTACGTCACTTAGCTATCTAAGACGTTTGTCTACGTATCATACGAGAGTAGCTTTATCAGAGCTTCGTTGGCATTTGCGAAACGAGACACTTTGTGGTGCCAGAGACCACAACCCGTTCCATCGACGTGTAGAACGTAAGCCGCTTTGGCGTCTATCAGAACCACATCACGTCAGACTGACGGTTCATATTCGGCAACAGATGCTGCAGTTTTTACTATGGAGGCGCCAACAAAGCGTAAACAACAACATTTCTGCATAAAGTGTGTTGTCATTAAACTTTTCCTTATCGTCTTAGTGTATAACTTTATTCATACCTTTTTAATTAACCGTCCGCCGGTAGGACTAAATACCAAATCAACAATTGATATAGATATAAATCACAAGCAACATGCGTTTTCTTGCACGCACGCCGTACACACAGGCGCACATATCTGCACGAACGCACGCACGCACGCTAGCACTACATACGCACACACACGCGTGCGTACACACGCACGCACGCACGCACGCACGCACGCACGCACGCACGCACACACGCACCACGCACACACACACACACACACACACACACACACACACACACACACACACACACACACACATGCCTACAAAGTTCAAACATTCGAGTTTAAGATGTCGCATTCAGCAAAACGTGCATCTTCGATCTCATAAGCTAATAATGCAAATCAAATTGACCAAATGTAATAGTTATACCAAAGATAATATCCTTATTATATGAATTTCACAGCAGTCAGTAGATATAAATGAAGCTTATGTTTCATGTGCGAAAACGTATTCTTGCTTTCTGCTTTATTTCATGCAAGAGTGCCGCGGCTAACATAACAAAGTGTGACTTATATCCTTTCTCTGCAGTAAAGAGACATATGCCGAAAGGAATGCGCACATATATGTGCAGTGATGGTTAGCTGACCTTACGTGTTGTTTCACCACTTTGATGAAAGTTGCAATTAGCTGAGAAAGCGGTCAAAGACGAAATTTTGTACTGAAGCTATTCGTTTCTTAGGCCCTGTCATATCGCCTACCTGTTAATTTGTGTTAAACATATTCCATTGTCAGCATTTACAAATCAATACGTAATAAAAAAAAAATTTATCCCCTTCTCAAGTGATTAGCGTTTACAAACTGTTCATTTATAGCATGTTAATGGTAATGTATCACGCACGACGTAAGATGCGAACAAAGATTATACATTTTAATGCTCGAAAATGTCAAAACATGAAAATTGAAAATATTTTACTGTTGCGAGTCACATATATTTAATTACGCTTGATTACGTCGTTGACAAAATACTTGCTTATTTTACGCTGTTTTATGTGCTTTTTAGATCCAATACCTTGTTTATATTTGTAGAAAATATTACTCATAAGCTGTTAGTACTTTTATTTGGTCACCCCTAAATACACCACGGCCTATTTGACTTACGACGGATGGCAAATATAGACCCTAATGATTATGTGTTTTGTCGATACAATGTTTTAGTAACTACTTCGCCTTTTGATAGTTTCCACATTCAAACAAAACATTTTGTTATTACCTTCACAATTCTAAACTGGCTTATTGTGACCGCCAGAAAGAGGGCAGTCGAAACATCGTTTACATCGAAGAGTATGCTGTGCTTATTAAAGGCTGTAAGAAATAGGAATATGCATTGTACATGTCTTCTTTGAGGAACCGCAGGATGGGAAAAGAATAGAGCGTATACCTATATCACACCTTCACTTCTCCGGCGTCTTCAAACGAGACGTGATACCGTTTGACATCCTACCTGAAACATTGACTATTGTTGCCAGCGACAGACCGGGCTGGCGGGCGTTGCTTCAAACCGGCATCGACATTGACACCAAAGACACCAAACCAAACTGTGGCGCCAAAGGACGAGAAGAAGACATTGTCTCTCGCGACAGACGTCAGCGACAGGTAGAACCTTTACGTCAACGACACTCCAACGTATGCAAATTTCGTTTAGCGCGAATTCTCATCTCAATCGAGTGCATTCGTCGGCAGGTGAATCACACCGATGACTCCTCTGCCGTTGCACTTACTTCTAACAAACGACTACTTCTATGGCCAATTGTTGTGCGATCTGGGACCACCAATATCTGACTAATCGTTCGCCATGTCGTCGTGTTAATGGCTCGAGTTTACCGCCTGACGACAGCTTGATTGAGTGTTTCGGAAGATCACAGGTTTCCATTCGCCCTGTCCCTCGGGGTTCTACGTGACAACCACCGGCGTGACATCGATCAGGTCGTACGTAGATGCGTCATAGAGCACAGTTCACTTTCACGAAAAACAACAATCTGTTCATATTATCCTCGGTGCGAAGTATTGGTGCGCGCAATTAAAGCTATACGACAGCGCTCGTTAAATGTCACCACTAACAATAACCCGACTACACAATGTACCGAGTTAAACGATGACGTGGCAAGCTCTAACGAATGTTACGAGTTCAATGAATTCGAAATATTGCCGGAGAAGAAACTATGTCAATCAGTTCACTAATAACAAAAAGTGATGACAGCTGGATGTCAAGTGGGGAGCCCTGGTCGCGACTGTCAATCGAGGTGGTTCAATCCCACCTACAGCCATTTCAAAACTTAGGCAATTTCGTTCACCCCACATTTGCCTGTGTCTTTCGGAAGAGACACTATAAGCCGATGGTCCCTTCTATGTGGTGTCTACGCCAGGGGAAGTAAAAGATCCCACACAGGGTAATGTATAACCTGTAGTGGACTCATTAATTATAGAGAAGGACAACTCTTGTGTTAGCCCAAGTGTGAGCTGTTTGGAGAAAACCACCTGTGACCTTAGAACACATGAAAGTGGGAAATTATACTACTGAGCCAGATTTTATGTTCCTCTACATGAGTTGTGTCAGAATTACCTCAATTGACACAACAAATTCAGGATTTGTGTTATAATGCATTTAACAACCAGGATTCGCTGTTCGTGTTTCTTAAAAAATTAAATTAGATACATCCATGTTTAAATGCATATTACAGTAACTTGTATATAATATTAACGTGTTTCCTGAAAGAGACAAGACGCACTGAAAATTGTGGGGCGCGGTGGTCGCGCGGTAGAGCGCCGGACGGTTGTTCAATCCCACCTGCCGCCGTTTCGAAACTTAGGCAATTTCGTTCACCCTACCTTTACCTGTGTCTTTCGGAAGAGACTCTAAAAGCCGGTGGTACCTTATATTTGGTGTCTATGTCAGGGGAAGTAAAAGGTCCCACACAAGGGGTAAATGTGTAACCTGTAGTGGACTCACTAATTCTTACTAGTGTGTGATGCCCCAGTAGGAGTTTTGCACTACAAAAGATCAGAATCAGAAATAAAATCGGCATGGGCGTATACTAAGCAAGAATACAAAGAACATAGCAGATAAATAAATATATGTTAGTCCCAGTCGTATTCTGGTGCAGGCGTAGCAGTTACAGACTTACCGTTGGATGACAGCGATACTGAAGAACTAGACAGCCAATGATTATATTAGTGAAGTTTACATCTAAGAGGATCGTACACGTACATATGCATGGTTGTTAAACATTCAAGTTAATTTATCGACACATTTGAAGTAAGCTTTCTGAAACGTAGCAAAGAGTGTTACTGGTAGCCGCTTCACAATCACGACAAGGAAAACATCACCGAAGTGCCATTTGGTGACACTGTTGCGCGCTTACCTGCTTCTGCTGCGCGTGGTGGTGTCACTGCCCATGAACGCACCTAGCGAGAGCGGTGTAAGCGGCCCACAGAGGAACGGTCCCGAATACTGAGCAAATATGCCCAATTGTTTTTGCCGAAAAAACCCCAGCAATTTTACTTACTGGCGTGTTCTTGAAATTATATGTTAACCAACTACAGAGAGTGTTGAGGAGCTTATCGTACACTACACCGTTTTACGAAATTTTGATATTTAGTTACTTACTCGATTCTTACTAAGGACTGAACGCCGCGCTATGAAATAGAACCTAGCTTTACTATATATTTGCTAAGCGCTCTTTAGAGCATGTTGTAGGCCACAACTACGTCCATCTCACGTTCACCCTTTTCATCTTAGCTGGTTTTCTTTCTTCTCACTTATGTTTTAAAGACAATTATATTATTGTTAACTTGATTTACTAGTAATTATTGCATTTTTAGTTTATCACAAAACTTATGTAGGTAATCGATTTTCAATAAACATTGCACATCGCCCTAGAACAGTAATTTTTAATGAGGCGCTGTATAAGAAATATATTATTATTATAATTAGTAGTAGTAGTAGTGATAGTGGTAGTAGTAGTAGTAGTAGTAGTAGTAGTAGTGGTAGTGGTAGTGTAGTGAGTAGTAGTAGTAGTAGTAGTAGTAGTAGTAGTAGTAGTAGTAGTAGTAGTAGTAGTAGTAGTAGTCTAGTAATGGTGGTAATAGTAGTAGTAGATGTAATAGAGTAGATCTAGTAGTAGTTGTTGTTGCTGTTGCTGTTGTTGTACTTAAATGCTACTGTTTTCATTTAAGAATACACGATTTACTAGGGAGAATGAAACATATTAATCATTCGAATTCCTAGCGGAAGCAAAACCGTTAAATAAACAAAAACAAATTAAACTGGTGTTACTATTCATTATTAATTTACCGGTCTTCATGTTAGTTGTTTTGTCATGAATGCTGCTGTTACTCTGGTCAACGACGTTTTAATTACTACTCACGGCGATGAGTAACGTGTCGTTAAACGAGCATATGTTATTGTCAGCGTCTGTAAAACGAAGAAGGTAACATATTCCTCGTCAATGAAGTTGCTTTGAAACTGACATAGAGAAACAAGCGTTTGTCAGGCGATACTCGATAGTCGTTACACTGATGCTGCTGTCGACGATAGTGTGCATGCCCTTCGTACACTGACGACTTGTTCCCATTTTGGGTAACTGAACTGTGGAAAGATATCGGAAAGCGTAGTAAGAATGTTGTCATCAATGTACATAGCAACATAACTCGATTCTTAGTTGGGACAACTGTTTTCGACGCAATTTTACAGCGTCATATCCAATTCGAAGAATGATTCGTGAGTACAGTGCCTCGTCGGTGTAGCGGCCCAATAAAGGCTAAATCAATTCAATTGCCATTCGCAAGCGTACATTGAACGCAACTAGATTCTCCGATTGCGTTGGCCTATAACAACACGGCTTGATATCACGTGCCCCTTAATTGTGGCATATCATTTGATGCAAATTTATACTCTTATTTTGTTGCGTAATCATACGCAATATAGCTTGTTCCTTTCACTAAAATAGTGCACGCTAGTGATTCTCGTTCCCGGTCCGTTATGAGCGATACACAACAGGTCCCCCACTCGTTGTTCGTAGGCGTATTGAAAGTCAAAATGGTTGCAATACGCAAACAATTTGAAAATAATACCTTGTCTGCGTGACACTTCCAACCTTTTCTAGATTAGTTTTTGTTGAGGGGAAGCTGTAAAGATACAACACAGGTTTCTTCAGTGGCAGTTATGCGAAATAATACATATCATGACATGAATGAAAACGCAAAACTGCATAACAACGATACGGCCGCAGAAGATACCTGCGTGCCCTATCATCCCCTAAGGATAGATCTATTTTATTGGAAGTAGGCCTACTTGGTGCATCTCCCAACAACGCCCTTACAGCTGCTTCCTCGCGTAACTCTCCTTTTCCTTACCTTTTCCCGCTTGTCTTTCTTGTCTGACCTACAATTGGTTGTCTAGCTGCTCCTCTGCTTTGCTAAACATTTATTAACCGTATTTCAAACAACAGCAGTAGTAAAATACTGTCAACGACAACATTAGCAAGATCAACAACAAGCGACATTACTAAAAGTGTATGTTGCCATTTTATTGTATACTCTAAAAGAACATATGTCAATTGCGTATCACAAATCGGAAGACAGATTATCGGGTGTCACTAAGGTATGCTTTCTACGCCCTACTGCACCATAACTAATGCAAGACACATTCGCTACGACGTTTACACAATTCATAAAATGTATCTTAAATTAAACATAAAATATGTCTATATATTTCACAAATGTATATACCAAAAACTGCAATATTTTGTGAGAGTGAATAGTGACTTTATAAATAGTCATATCGTCACTTGTTGATACATTGTACAATCATAAAATATAAATATGTGCTTTTGTATAATTATAGCATGTTTGAGAGTGTACGCATGCCAGGGTACTTGCTTCGTTGGCCTGCGTGTCTTTGTGTGTGCATGCTAATAAATTATACTTATGTTGATATCACCGGTTACAGATGTGTGAACATGGTACCTGTACAGACATGCTATATAACACAAGCTCCAGCTGCTAATGGAGTCGTTGAAAGGCTGACTTGTCTAAATAGCGCCTATCACGAGCCTTCTAATTAAACAGTAATAAACGGCCTATTCTGATGTTATTGCCACGACAGCCCGTGAAAGGCGGATCCGCCATTGTGAACTTACGCAAGATAAAACGATGCGCTACAACTCAGTACAAGCACATTATTTATAGATCTGGTTTACTTGAACAGAGACTCGACCACGCAATTGCTGCTTGCCAGAGAAATGACGACCCTTTCCGCCTTATACTTTGTCACACGGGCACTAAAATGACACATGTAAACTATCAGGTTTCCTGCCAGCATTATTGTTGCTTCAGTCAGCTTGGCTCACGACTGTCGCCCGTTATCAAATCAACAAAACGAAAACCTTTTCCGCAACTCGTACAACCTCAGAGATGAGTAGTGAATACAACGAGAAATTCCCCTAACACGATCACAACATAATTACGGATTTTTCCCATTTGCTAAATTATGTACAAATAAATTATCTTGACACATGAGAAGGATATAATATAAACCCACACACAAAATGCATAACAACCATGCACATTAAAGCGGTGATAATATTGAATACGTGAAATAACCCAACATAGCAACACATATATGGGAAATCTTTACACATTAAATGCTGTATAAAATTGTAGAAGTAAAATAAGTTCAAATCAATATAAAATACAGTAAAAAGCAGTGCTTTCAATAAACAAAGCAGGAATGGACAGGTAGAAAGGTGCATCTCAAATTGTGCCATCTTAATAAAGTAATACCATAAATGAGCAGACATTCATTTTAAACATTATACACACAATCAATCCTGATAACGCAAAATACCGAGATCTCACAGAATAGCTTAAATGAAATAGCAACTGGATGTGCAAATAGCAAAAGTGGTTTAAATTACAACGTACAACATAACTCCATAACAACGCAATATACAAAAAGCATACATTATATTAATCCCATGTTGCACAATTTTCTAATCGAGAATCAATTAGACACAAACATACACTGCACAGTTAAATCGTATGAATATAAATTACAACATATTAGCAAATGTGTACTTTAGAATTAAAATGATATTATGCTCATTCCAATATCAACTAATTTACACAAGCATTGTCTAAAATACAATAACTGAAACAGCATTTTCAGCAAGTGCCTGATAAATAAATAAGTACATCTCAGAGAACAATCTGCAATGATTCAAAACAAATACTGTAAATGTAAAATATTACCAAACCACAGGTCACAACGTATCACTCGTGCATTGTTATGATAAAACAATGCCTTTATGCAGTGACCAACCCACACAAACACAAAATAAATACACCTGCAGTTATATATATATATATATATATATATATATATATATATATATATATATATATATATATATATATTATATATATATACAGCTGCATATTCCATGTCAGTACCAACATATCACCAGGTCTTAATACTCAATAAACTACTACTGTGAGTTTTAAACCCCTACAAAAATTGCCAGAAAGTTCTTTCAGATCAATAATCAATTAATTTGACCTGTCTTAGTAGAATGTAGGACCTAAACAATGCAATACTTGAAACTTTATTTTTAAAATATTTCAATATGAACTCAGTGCTTCTTAGCAGGTTTAATGGTAGAATATAACAGCAGAATTGTTTTGCATTTTTCATGCATTTATGTAAGAGAGTTTGTTTGTGTTAATGTTCTTCCCATGAAACACACCATATATATATATATATATATATATATATATATATATATATATATATATATATATATATATATATATATATATAGTCATTATGGCAGAAAGGTAAACTATACTCAGTGGTGTAGTAAAAGTGTAATTGGTGAAATTACTTACGGGATGGCAGAAACTATTCAAAGAAAGATAATGTAAACATACATATACATTTCTTACAACCTAGTATTACGTCTGTGTCACACCATGACATAATCCATGATTAACTGCCCTAAATTATTTGTTCCCTCACCATAACTTCCAATGTTTATGCATGTAAATGCTACTGAGGAACTTTGCAACTTTTTTCATTTTTTTTTAATGGTTTCAAGTGTTTTCAGACTACAAATATGCCAATATAAAAACTGTACAAATATGTGTTGTAAATAATGTATAAAAGGTCAATATTGTCACCCGTATGGAGCTACGATAAACATTGTAGATCATATCTCTTACCTGTAATAAATGTGTCGGTGATCTAAACATTTTTGGCAACCACTTAATTTTTTTATAAAATGTGCAGTTCGTTTATGCGTAGATTCATAAATGTATAAATAACTGTAGCACCTGTAATTACGCTTCTTAAATATGTATTGCAGATTTATTACTAACAGAAATTACAATTATCAACACACCTGTGTACAGTTTTGAGGCATATCTTGATGTCAAGTCTTGAATCAAATTTGGCCACTACGAAGGCCAAACATGATGCAATGGGCTCAGTCGTAGAACAATACAGCGGGCACTTCAGTGTCGTAGACTGGTTCACTGTGGAACTTCAGTTGCCATCTCTGGTATCATATCATTCCCTTGCTTGCTAACTTTGCCTTCTGCAAACATACAAATAAACATAGAAGTATCAGCCAGAGCTAGACATCACCCATGTACAAGGAACCAGGAGGAAGAACAGTACAGGAGCTAGACATCACCCATGTACAAGGAACCAGGAGGAAGAACAGTACAGGAGCTAGACCTCACCCCTGTACAAGGAACCAGGAGGAAGAACAGTACAGGAGCCAGACATCACCCATGTACAAGGAACCAGGAGGAAGAACAGTACAGGAGCCAGACATCACCCATGTACAAGGAACCAGGAGGAAGAACAGTACAGGAGCTAGACCTCACCCATGTACAAGGAACCAGGAGGAAGAACAGTACAGGAGCCAGACATCACCCATGTACAAGGAACCAGGAGGAAGAACAGTACAGGAGCTAGACCTCACCCATGTACAAGGAACCAGGAGGAAGAACAGTACAGGAGCCAGACATCACCCATGTACAAGGAACCAGGAGGAAGAACAGTACAGGAGCTAGACCTCACCCATGTACAAGGAACAGGAGGAAGAACAGTACAGGAGCAGACATCACCCATGTACAAGGAACCAGGAGGAAGAACAGTACAGGAGCCAGACATCACCCATGTACAAGGAACCAGGAGGAAGAACAGTACAAGAGCCAGACATCACCCATGTACAAGGAACCAGGAGGAAGAACAGTACAGGAGCTAGACCTCACCCCTGTACAAGGAACCAGGAGGAAGAACAGTACAGGAGCCAGACATCACCCATGTACAAGGAACCAGGAGGAAGAACAGTACAGGAGCCAGACATCACCCATGTACAAGGAACCAGGAGGAAGAACAGTACAGGAGCTAGACCTCACCCATGTACAAGGAACCAGGAGGAACAACAGTACAGGAGCCAGACATCACCCATGTACAAGGAACCAGGAGGAAGAACAGTACAGGAGCCAGACATCACCCATGTACAAGGAACCAGGAGGAAGAACAGTACAGGAGCCAGACATCACCCATGTACAAGGAACCAGGAGGAAGAACAGTACAGGAGCTAGACATCACCTCTGTACAAGGAACCAGGAGGAAGAACAGTACAGGAGCTAGACCTCACCCATGTACAAGGAACCAGGAGGAACAACAGTACAGGAGCCAGACATCACCCATGTACAAGGAACCAGGAGGAAGAACAGTACAGGAGCCAGACATCACCCATGTACAAGGAACCAGGAGGAACAACAGTACAGGAGCTAGACCTCACCCATGTACAAGGAACCAGGAGGAAGAACAGTACAGGAGCCAGACATCACCCATGTACAAGGAACCAGGAGGAAGAACAGTACAGGAGCTAGACCTCACCCCTGTACAAGGAACCAGGAGGAAGAACAGTACAGGAGCTAGACATCACCTCTGTACAAGGAACCAGGAGGAAGAACAGTACAGGAGCTAGACATCACCCCTGTACAAGGAACCAGGAGGAAGAACAGTACAGGAGCTAGACATCACCTCTGTACAAGGAACCAGGAGGAAGAACAGTACAGGAGCTAGACCTCACCCATGTACAAGGAACCAGGAGGAAGAACAGTACAGGAGCCAGACATCACCCATGTACAAGGAACCAGGAGGAAGAACAGTACAGGAGCCAGACATCACCCATGTACAAGGAACCAGGAGGAAGAACAGTACAGGAGCTAGACATCACCCATGTACAAGGAACCAGGAGGAAGAACAGTACAGGAGCTAGACCTCACCCTGTACAAGGAACCAGGAGGAAGAACAGTACAGGAGCTAGACATCACCTCTGTACAAGGAACCGAGGAGGAAGAACAGTACAGGAGCTAGACATCACCCATGTACAAGGAACGAGGAGGAAGAACAGTACAGGAGCTAGACATCACCTCTGTACAAGGAACCAGGAGGAAGAACAGTACAGGAGCTAGACATCACCCATGTACAAGGAACCAGGAGGAAGAACAGTACAGGAGCTAGACATCACCCATGTACAAGGAACCAGGAGGAAGAACAGTACAGGAGCTAGACATCACCCATGTACAAGGAACCAGGAGGAAGAACAGTACAGGAGCTAGACATCACCCATGTACAAGGAACCAGGAGGAAGAACAGTACAAGAGCTAGACATCACCCATGTACAAGGAACCAGGAGGAAGAACAGTACAGGAGCTAGACCTCACCCCTGTACAAGGAACCAGGAGGAAGAACAATACAGGAGTGAAACTTCACCCCTCCCTGTATGAGGCACCCAGATGGAAGAACAGATACTGAACTTCAAAACAAAAATATAATTTGAAACCCACCATACCCAGCCTGTCTGGACCTGCACCAGTACAAGCGCACACACCCAAACATGCCACCCTCTTCCTGGACAACGTACGCGCCACAGCAATTGACCCCAGACTACAAACACAGGCAGTACTTAGTCTACAAAGTAGCAACAGCCGATGGGACCGTCTTGGTGGGGGCAGCTATCTCACGACAGCAACTAGCACACAGCTAACAACATAATCAGTCTAAGTACTACGAGAGTCCTTGAGTGTTGACATGGTGCATGTCCGGCCTCTCATGAGTGCAGCAGTGCCTGCCTCAGTGCACAGCGGAGACTACGCGGCACCAGAGGAGTGACGGTTCACCAGACTGAGAGGAGTGACACAGCACCAGAGGAGTGACACTGCACCAGACTGAGAGGAGTGACACAGCACCAGAGGAGTGACACAGCACCAGACTGAGCGGAGTGACACTGCACCAGATTGAATGGAGTGACACTGCACCAGACTGAATGGAGTGACGCTGGACCAGGGGAGTGACAGTGCACCAGACTGAGAGAAGTGACACTGCACCAGACTGAGAGGAGTGACACTGCACCAGACTGAGCGGAGTGACACAGCACCAGATTGAGCGGAGTGACACAGCACCAGACTGAATGGAGTGACACTGCACCAGACTGAATGGAGTGACACTGCACCAGACTGAATGGAGTGACACTGCACCAGACTGAATGGAGTGACACTGCACCAGACTGACTGGAGTGACACTGCACCAGACTGAGGAGAGTGACACAGCACCAGAGGAGTGAGCAGCACCATAGGAGTGATGCAGCACCAGAGGAGTGACACGGCACCAGAGGAGTGACACGGCACAAGAGGAGTGACACGGCACCAGAGGAGTGACGCTGCACCAGAGGAGTGATACGGCATCAGAGGAGTGACATGGCATCAGAGGAGTGATACAGCACCAGACAAGTGGGGAGTGACACAGCTTGACACTGCTGTAGTCTACTATGTCAGTGTCTTTAAACAATTTGAATTCATATGGGAATATCTATCTATGTATATTTATAGGAATGGAGATATCATAAATACAAGTAATAATATATAATTTTCTAGTTATACATGTTGAAGTTATGTAATATGACTAACTAATAAATCAGTAATTTATGCTGTGTGAGTTTCATGTTATTACATCATAACTTTCCCTAATCAAAACTAGCATATTGCTATGAAGTTTGGGGCAGACGTTTTATAAACTAGTCATGCTCACTAACAATTAAACTTCTTTTTATGCGGTAATTTATTATTTGATGGCATAAGTACACCTAATATACTCTGGGTATCCAATGTAATATGGATGGTGTACAACTGAGGGAAATTAATGGTATTTAATGTCAACACCAGGAACACTTGTTTATTGGGAATGTTTGAGGGATATTTCAGAAGAACCATATGGTTTCCTGACATATCTGTTGTATTCTGAAGTACTGTACCCTCATGACAGATTATCTGTTTTTTGTGCATATTTCAAAGTACTAAAATGGTATAAATTTACGCAGTCCATATGACGCTAGGACCATACACGTACTACTGGCCCTAAGGCATGTAGCTAAATGCATGACACTTTACTGGGCTGCCTATTTACCAAGTAAGCCACTGTGTGTTCATCGTAAACAGACTCCACTGTGAACAGCTTTGCTACAGCCGACTGCATCAAGTGCCTGCTTCGTAGAAGT
The DNA here is from genome assembly GCA_025642075.2 of Ridgeia piscesae. Taxonomy (NCBI): domain Eukaryota; kingdom Metazoa; phylum Annelida; class Polychaeta; order Sabellida; family Siboglinidae; genus Ridgeia; species Ridgeia piscesae. The sequence goes on along the minus strand of JAODUO010000015.1, from coordinate 1,203,288 downwards.
GTTCCACAGTGGCATGATTTACAACATGCACACTCATCATGCATCCCGCCACAACAGCCAGAAGGACAGTCAGCACAGCCACAAGACAGAAGACACGTAAATGCACTTTATATACTGTTACATTTTACCGGTTATCTGCAGACCCGTAAGTAATGTCTATCATATAAACACTTTTACCATGTATGCAACTATTTAATTTGCTTTACTGGAAATTTTCCTATTTTTGATACCACATTGTTACTTCAAAGCTTTCCTGTTGATGCTTTTCTAGTGTTATATTTACTACTTGAATATGACAATTTCATAATGTTCATGTTTTGTTCAAATTCAAATTCGGAAATTCCTGGGGGGGCTATTTTACATTAGACTGGTCAATTTAAATTTGAATTAGATTAGTTAGCACCATACGTCACCAAAGCTTCCACCAAAGTAGAGAATGTCAAAAGATTCTCATTATTAGTCAGTTATCCTTTGACTTGAAACAGACTCAGAAAACACTCAATCTTTCAACTAATCAGATAATCTCCACCCCACTTGATATCTTTCTACACTGTCAAAGCCACGTGACAAAATCTACTTCAATCCAGAAGAGCTTGTTTAATCTTTTATGTGAATTTTGACAGTAGATGTGGACTCAGCATTATGTAGAAGTGAATTAATGTCAAACAATAGAGAGTAACACTCAATAAAGTCTCATGATTTAGTGCTTTCTTTGAGTTGAAATAGTCTGACAGACAGCCATGGCATCCATTTGTTTGTTCCTTGTTAGCCAAGTTGTTCATGAATGAGACACATAACTAACACTGCGTAGTTTGTTTGTATACAGAGATGACATGTATAAGTCCTATATATCTAACTCTTTGGGTCACCACCTCAGAAGGTGTGTTTTCCAGCCATAGAAACAACGTTAAGTTGCCCAAGGATACGGGTGTATTCACAGCTGTATAATGACAGATATGTTTTTAGTAGTAATTGTTATCTGAAGACCATTTTCAAACTGTGATGCTAACTTGAAGAAAATGTGCAACCTTGCTCGCTCTTTATTTTAAAGATATTTCTCATGATGTTTTTATAGCTCTAAGTAACAAACATACAATCATAATAATTTATTATTAATTAATAATGCTATACCAAATGGCATTTCTGTATAAACATGTACTTATAATTAAGCCTACAATTTGCGAATAGCTATGCACAATACAAAACTTTTATTTTATGCCCCTTATGTAAATGTGCACTTACATAAGTGTGCACTGACGAAATTGGGCTATGGTTAAATGTATCTCAAAACACATTTACCTCCGTCTATAGTCAGATTTGACTTCATAAAGAAAACGCCAACTTAAGTGAGGATTCAACAGACACACTGGTCATAAGGTAATCACTTGATGAGGGTCAAGAATGTCAAAGCTTCGGAGTGGCTCGCAAGTGTAGGTTGTCTAAGCTATTTGCGAATTATTTATTGTAGTGTATCATAAATGTCTTAAAATAAACACAGTACTCTGTAAATATGCAAACACCACCAGAATGTTAATAATTGTTATTTGCAAAACATATTTTTATGTTACTACTGTTGGGTACTCTATCTGCACTGGTCACGTTTAAAAGATCCAGTACTTATTATCTGAGTACTGCAGGCATTTTAAAGATGTTTAACGGCACGAAACACAGGCGCAAATGAACATTCATGACTGCATGTCAGCATAATTAATTATCGCTCCACTGGTTTTTCTTAAATCGCAGTTTTACTACCTTTAAAGAAAATTTATTTTTTATCACATTTTAATTTTTTTAGACACCCTTTTGAAGAATAATTTCGTTGTTATATTTTATGAAATAAGACAAAGGCATCAGTGATTTAATGTGTGCACAATGTGACAAAAGCATTTTTGAAGTGATGAAATATATTTCAAATTTAACCAGATATTTAAAATGATCTACACAAAATATAACTTTATTACTTCAACTACACAATTGCTTTAATGCAGAAATATGTTTAACATGCTATTGGTCCAATTCCTTTGTAACAGACTATGCTTTTATTAAACTACAGTGATAACTATGCAGTACAATACAGACACCAACTTCCGTTCCTGACACAAATATTAAAGGAATTTTATAAGGTTTCAATGCCAAAACCATGCTGCTAGCAAAAAATTTATAAAACAATTCCAAAGACAAATAAAACATGAATAAAAATTTAAACAAACCTTGACATCATTGTTTTGTAAACCAAGTGAATAAATCACATGATTTGCGTGCATCCGATCATGTAGGGAATACATGGCATCTCATTGACAACAACACAACAAACGCTAAGTGCACATAATTTTGTAGGTCAACTACTGCAGGTTTGATCGTCTCACAATAAACCAGCAGTCGAGAGCGAGGGACTTCTAAATACTAATTCATTGGCCTCGTAGAGTGGACCACTTAATCCGTCAACAGGCGAGTTGAAAGGTGAAGTGAACGATACCTAAACACGAGGACTTGATTAGAGACAGTCGCCGCTTTATTCAATGGCCAACTCGAGCGAGCGGCTACACTCCAGCATGCCTAACATGTAGCCTGTATCATTTGGGAGACATCCAGATCTTGCCGGTAAAGTTCATTGCCAAAGGTAAAACATGCGAGCCAAGTTCATGTGTCGAATCGGGTGCACAGTCAATACGGACAACTAAAATATCAACAGACCTGATCACGTATCGACATCACACACCGACGGAATGTCACTGTTTGACTTTCTATCTGCCCTACTAGTTTGGCTGCACTGCATTTTCAGTCGTGCCAGATTGGTTATATATGTTTGTTGACATTTTATTAGAATTCCTGTTATTAAACGGTCTGGTGTGTGCAGTCTGTGAGCTAGATAATGCACAGTTGTACCTGGTTGGTGGTACCTGGCAAGTGTCAATTTTTGCTGCCATTTCACAAAATGATGCATCATCCAAAGGAGGGAAGTGGGAGGGAAGGAGAAACGTGAAGTGAGAGAGGGGGTAGGGATGGAGGGATGGGAGGAAGGGTGGGATGGCGATTGAGGTTGTGAGTGAGAGGGAGTGAGTAAGATGGGAGCTAGACATTGTGGGAAGGAGTAAGGTTGAGAGGAAGTGATGTTGAAGAGAGAGGGGAGAAAGGAGGAAGAAAGGGTAGGCAGGAGTGAGGGTGGGCGAAAGGGAGGCAAGGAGGGAGGGCGCATGGGCAGGAGGAACGGAAGGAAGGAGAGGAAGGTTGGGAGTGTGAGGGAGTGAATGGGAGGGAGCTAGAAAAAGTAGCAGGGAGTAAGGTTAAGAGGAAGAGAGGAAAGAAAGGAGGGAGAGTGGTATGGTGTTTGGGAGGAAAGGTGAACGGAGGACAGAAGGAAGGAGAATGTGAAGGAGGAAGGGGTGGAGAGAGAGAGAGAGAGAGGGGGGGAGAAATAACAAAGAATGAAGGGAGAGAGACCGACACAGACACAGACAAACATACAGACAGACACAGACAGACAGAGAATGTAGTGATGGGATCCATAGAAAGACATAGAGAGAAGTGAATCAAAAGACAACCTACCAGTCCTTTCTTTCCCTTTGTCAAGGTTGTGCTCACATTTGCCCTCTTGTCTTCCTTCATTTGTTTCACCCTCTCGTGTGCCTCTTTTAACCTGTCACAAATAAACTCGGGTGAAAACATACCGGAAAAGGTTATGGTTACAGATGAAACACAAACCGGGCAAAATACAGACATTTCACAACTCAATTTATGAGAACACTCCAAGCCCAGTCTTCTTTACCTCTCTTTCAGCACTTTCTGTTGTTCTGTTTTCCAGTAGTCTTTGAAGTCGACGCAGAAGTTTTTCCACAGACCAAAAAAGTCTTTTGGATAGACCACTTTCTCGCCTGGTTTCAGTTTGATGGCGAAATACAGGCAGCACAGGTCAAACCTGCAACACAGAGACATTAATGCAGACAACTGGGAAAACAGTAAAAGTCAAGATTACTTTAACCCCCGAACCCACCCCTCCCATCCCACCCACCTGATGGATGAGATGAAATTACTCATACAGTGGTGCCATCTATAGGATGAAAGCATACTATATTGTTTTAAAGCTTAGTGGCCCACTCAAGTTATGGAGTGGACCACTTAGCCTGTTGACGGCCTAGGTGGCCTACTCCATAAGGCCAATGAATGAGTATTTAGAAGTCCCTCACTCTCGACTGGTGGTAAACTTGAGGTGTTTGTTGCATAGTTTTATGTTAGACTATTACTGTTTCAGGACATACTTATTTTGATGCGTATGAGCATAGAATGAATTTCATATAACGTTGTGAAGTTTAAAGGGTTAATGCAAATTTCATGTAACGTGAAGTTTAAAGGGTTAATGCAAATTTCATATACCGTTGTGAAGTTTAAAGGGTTAATGCAAATTTCATGTACCGTTGTGAAGTTTAAAGGGTTAATGCAAACGTTCATCATATGGAAAATCTAAAGACTGCCAACTGAAGCGAGCAGGTATATAAATACCGTTTCTTTGCGTCGTCCAAGTTTGCCTCCTGCTCCCTGATCTCAACGGTTGCTGTGACAAAACAAATAGAATTATTTGAGTAACAATTTTGGCCATACAATCATTTGTGAAATAAATCTATATTTTTCAAACATGTTCCTATAAGAGCCTCGACACATTGGTGTAAAAGAAGACGTGGTGAGATGTCAACTGACCTGCGACGATCATCTCGAGACAATGGGAGGGGAACAGCTGGCGGATCGACGGAGCGTGGAGGGGAAAGGAGATGAGGAAGACCAAGACTGCCATGGGAGCACTGAGGGAAGAGGGACTTGGAAGGATTGTGAGAGGAATGGAGAACAAGAGTAAAGGATAAAGGAGAACAGAGAGAGTTGGTAGAGAAAGTACTGCAAGTGGAGAAAAGAAGAGGAGAAAACTGAAATTGAGAAATGTAACCAAACAGCCTGAGTTTGATGGGAATGGGAATGCTGAGAGCAACAAGTTTAACAATGTCCGAGTCACTTTTCAATAGGAACGTATTGCTGTAGTACAGCTACAATATCAGGGAATAGTGAATGAATAACTGGGAAGTTGAATCCACCAGAACACACTGGTAGCGCCATCATGTGGCCATAGAGGCAGCTAATTTTGAAAGTGAATGCGCCTGGTCATGGTGGCAATTGTTATAATGTTTGTTTATTAATTTTAAAACATGTTTTCAAACACTATGCTTGGCTGACTAATTGAAATGATTGCCTACTGCTATCCTTTTTATGATACAAATAAAATAGTAAATTTACAATATCTTGGTAGCCTTCACCACAATAAATATCATTTGTTTGACAAAATGCGACAACCTTAACATTTAGCATATTTTAAGTTGACAAAGTGGTGCAGCATTTCTGGTGAGTTGTAACAGGACATCAGGACATATTCCTTAGTGACTTCCACATATTTCCTATGCAGTGGCCTAACTAAACACAGTTGTAAATAAAAATTAATAAATTTATAAGTATATACATTATACTTGTGAAATAAAAAACGTTTATATAATGTTAATATTCATCATATATATATATAGAGGCCTCAATCAAAATATGCACTAACCACGATCCACAAATGACATCATGTGGGACTTAAAAGGTTCAATCGAGTCTTCAGCCGATTCCTGAATCACTTTTGACATTCTTTTTATGCAAACTGAAACAATGCAATACAGGTTACATAAATAACATGACTAGAATCTGTGTGACATGTGACATGCACATATCTATTTCATAATCCACGAAAAACAAAATTCTTTAATAGCAAACATGTTTTTACAAAATATATTATCATACTTATTATTGTCCATGAATAAGAGTGATGTTTAGGTGTATTACTAGCAAAACAAAACAGAAAACTGTTGATAAATACTACAAATAGTGTCTAGGCTACAGAGCTGATATTTCCATGTGTCCCTCATTTAAAATGATTTCAGTACATCAATGGTTTTAAGTGGTTTTAAAATAATTTCTTAATAAAACAATTCAATGCTAAGAAAACCAAAGACCATGTGGTTTGTAGGGCCATAATCACTGATGCATGAAAATGACTTGGCATCTAGAATTCATCAAAATTATGAATAATGGGGCACTGATTTGGTAAACATTGTCTCATTTCCTTAAGTGTTTCAAAAAACATTCCATTACTCCTTAACTAAAAGTCCGACAGAATGGGTCTTACCTTGAAGAGATGCCGCAACCTTCTTCAGTTCCTGCTCAATGTCCTCAAAGTTAATGAGTGAAGCCTTGGTGATGTCACTCGGCTCTGGCAGAGGCAGCACTGACCGATCAGTGGACGGGTCAGCACTGTATAGTCTCACATACTGTGCCACCAGGTAGCGCAATAGGTTGCTCGAGTTATCCTACAAGAAGCTTAATAAATTATCATAATGTAACTTCTTTTGCACTTAAATTCAAACCAAACTCAGAGATGCCAAAAGAAAAGGTTTGAACAATCACATAATCAATAACCCATAAATAAAGTTGTCAACAGATCAATGGATATGCAATGAAACTATGGTATATGCCAGTTAGTACATACGTATTTTAATGAATCACAAGTTATCTATTTTTATTTGTTTGCTATAAATTATTCAGTTCCAACATGACGTATGACTGAGTGTGAGACAACTGTACAGGTGCTGTCCACCAGCCAGTTAAAATAAACAACCCACATACATGGATTATCTCATGTTTCTAAAAGCCATGATATCCTAAAACAACACCACTAATGTTAAAACTACACAACATCCGTCTCCCATCTTTATCCCATCTTCAGACCATCATTATACCTTTGTAATCGGTAATTATCCAATGTGACTTTTCATCTATAAATAGCAGAAAGTTGCCTGTTGTCCGCACAAGTCCCTCACCTTACTCTTGACGTCCTTCAGCTTGGCGAGGATCTCCAAGTCAAACCCGTCCGCCTGCCCCCTCGCCGTCCCTGGGACACAAACACTCACACGCTACAACTACAGTCAAACTTGTGTGTTTACATACATTCAAACTTCGCTTTACGGTCACCTCGGTAATACTGCCACCTCACAATTAAGGTCACCACGACAATACGTCCACCTTACAATTAAGATCACATCAGTAATACAGCCACCTAAAAATTCAGGGCACCTAGGTGATACAGCCATCTCACAATTAAGGTCACCTCTGCAATATAGCCACCTCATAATTAAGTTCACATGGGTAATGCAGCCACCTTGAAATTAAGGGCACCTATGTAATGCAACCACCTCACGATTAAGGTCACCTCTGTAATACACCTACCTCACAATGAAGACCACCTCTGAGGCTCAATAATACAGCCCCCTCGCAATTAAGGTCACCCCTAGGATTGTCCCAAATTGTTTACATATATGTTATGTTGTCTGTGTTTTGCTTTTCTTCCTGAATGGTCTACATCTTGGACATCACATTCTTGGGGATCCATCTACTACATACCCATAAAAAATCCATAATTTTTGTTTACAAAAACAACGTAAACTTTCCACTGGTCAGTTGGTGATGCTTTACATGGTTTTGCACAAAGTTGTGTTGCACTTACGTGAAAAAACATATTTAACAATGTATACAGACTGTATATGAATTTTTTTAATTGTAGCTATTACATTAAGGTGCGTAAACCCTTATAATTAGCTATGATGAAAACAATAGAGACAAACCAACATCATTGTAGCTATAAAATGGGTGGAGTATTGTGGGTAATTGTAATATAAAGCAGACAAAGAAAAACTATTCAAATAACAACACTGAATTTACATTGTTTCTCTGACCAAAATAATGTCAATCCAATTTTGCACTATGCTATTATAACGTATTACACTGCATTTCAATAAAGATGTCCTGATCATACCCTGAAAGTTGAGTTGGTAAATTGTCCCCAATTTTTATTAACCGACTGTGATGGTCAATTATGTTTGTGGACTGCATGACTGGTATGGTACGAGACGTCACAATGACACGTGCAAATCTCAATGACTGTCACTGGTGATGGGTATACACAGGGAAAGTGGAGAACAGCCTAAGGCTTAGAATTTATTCTGGTCAAGTTACCTGGAGGAAATATGAATCAGCTACACTCACGGCTGATTGACATGGGTGTTTACCTGCTGACTAGATTTTGGACCCCACTTTGACATACCCTTTCAGCCATCTTTTGAACCCCAGTCTGAACTCTTTAGACTGAATATGCCTTTGAACCAATCACGGTCCGAACCAGGTTTGAATGCAAGTTATATCCCCAGTTTGAATCCCAATTTGAAACAAATAAACATTATAAACCCAACTTCAAATCTTCGTTTGAATACCAGTATAACTCACCCAAAGCCCCTGCTTGAAACCATCTTTGAACTCCAATTTGAACCCAAGTTTGACTCCCAGTTTGAAATCCCATGAATTAATTTGGACTCCAGTTCAAACTTGTTAATTTGTTGTTTAAACAGATGATTCCTTGTAAACCAACATAGCACCAGGCCAAAGAGTGGAGAAAGTTACACATGTTTGATATGAGACATTAAAAGAAAATAGTGCCCCTTCTACCTCTCTCTTCCTGGGGCCGGTTTTATAACTTTACGAGCAATTATGCGGTCTACTGGCTGCAGCTAACAGCAACTATTCAGTGTAGCGTACAGCCCGTTTCACGAGACCAATTTAGCATTCACATAAACAAATCGACGTAGAATTTATCTAATTAGGTCGCGGTGAGGAATCCCTTATATTTGTGGTGTCTGTAGAAACCCTTTTTCACTTTAGCTGTCATCTGTGCCGTTCGTATAGCAAATGACAAGCTATGATAAATGTATAGGATATCCAATGTAAACATTAAAAGCATCAACAAACTTGGGGAGCATCACATAAATATCTCGACTAGCGTAAAGTTACGCGTAGTACATGTACAAACATGACGTCTAAGTGCAACTATGGAGCAGGCTCGTGAAACGCTACTAGTATAACTTTACGACATTTTAGGCTTTCAACAAGTTATCGCCCGCTACGAAGTTGTAAGCAGGTACTATGAAACCGGACCCAGGCATGTATGTCAGGGATATATATATATATGTCCTGACATTCAGTCAATGTGTGACCATCATGGACTCACAGAGGTGGGTATTTCTACTTATTGAACCTACAAATTAAAAAAATTCCTACACTAGCACTGGACTGTTTGTAGTACAAGCACACAATACATAAACCACACGAGGCAGCCACTGTGATGGTTGCCCAATCCTGACTGGGTAGGTGCTGCCTCCTAGTGAATGTGAGTGAAACAACACCTGCCACCCACCTCCGTTCATGTAGTTGCCAAACGTCAACACCAGACTGAGGATCTGTTGCACGTCTTTGGAGCTCATCAGCATCTGAAAAAGTTTAATTCCGTGCTTACAACAGAGGCACATTGAATGGATAGAAGATCAAGTTTCTTGTTTGTTATTGTGACCATACATAACCACCTCTATAGAAACTGTGTTGGTGAGTGATCTGTACATTTCGGCCGCTTCCTGGGGCTTCATCAGCAGATTAACGTTACTATTGTGTCACATGATCACTCACGACGTAATTCCTTGAGATGTAATTATCAATGGTAACACTAATGGCAAGTTATAATTGATATAATCAGCGTTTTAAGAGCAAATTGAAGACTCACAATTTTTGTGTAGCCTACAACTAAATTAAAGTTATACGTGTTTTAAATAGTCTTACACTTGTTAGATAATTACTTACACTATGTCGTATGTTTTAACTTAAATTATTAATTTTTATTACTTTATTTAAAATTAGTTATTATTATTAATTAAATAATCTATTTATCTGTTTATTTATAAAATTGATTTTACTCTTTTACATTGTATCAATATATATGTATTATGTTAAATGTTTATGTTAACTTCCTTGTGTATTTTCTTGTATTATACAGCACCATAAAATATTATCCAATAAATGTGTTGCTATATACAGTGGAACCCCTCACGAACGACCACCCTCATTTACGACCACCCACTTTTTACGACCGTTTTTTCATTGACGGAATGTCTACGCTGTATAAACGTTCCCTCACCAACGACCACCCGGCAGACGCGACCAACGACCAGGCAATTTGAATTTTACCCCTGACGAACGACCATCCGATAGGTGGCCAGCACATTTGTTAACCTAAATATCGCAATGAACTCTCATTAAACGCATGACTAACGCGCACAATGCCATAAAAAAAAATCGCCTGAAGACGACCATTCATTTTGGCGATGTTACTTTCTGACCGAATTATGAAAACGACATCTAATAGCCGCTAGACTTTCCTCACATATCTTATATATTTATAAACACACACTATGTTATAAAATTTAATCACTTACATTATTGAAACAAATAAAATTCACGAAACAAACTCGCCGTCAAGACATCATGGCGGACATGGTCACCGTCGGTGGCTACGCGTAACTCTGCGATTAAATATCCATATTGTGTATGACTAAAGTATAGAAACTTGTGTATGATTAAAGTTTAGAAACTTAGGCTAATGTTTAGGTTAGCTTAGGATAAAAACGGAATCCAGATTTAGCAACACCGCAATAAAATATCGACGTAACGCCACGGTAGGCGATGTCGAATTTAATTTAGCACAATTTAGATGAATTTTATTCTTCACAACAATTTAAATGATTTAATTTTATGACCTAGCATATGTATATATAATATGAGTTATTAGATAGGAAGTTTCGCCGCTGTAAGAAGTCGTTTTTATGATTATATCAGAAAGTAAAAGATCGTTTTGCGGCGCTGGAGAGAACAACAAAATGGCGACCGCGGTGCGATTACCCAGACGCCGTGAGGTGGCAGCACTTTTAGCCCCTCAGACCGAATTTTAAATAAATTAAATGAGAATACTTTTTATCAGATATAATTACAAAACGATTCAAAATGAGGATACTTTTTATCAGATATTATTTAGAAAAAAAACGATTCAAAATTAAACTTATACTGAAACGTGTCACACATAAAATAAACAGAATAAATAATTTTTGTGTTGCTAATATGTTATCTCATTTTTTATTTTCTACTTTTTATTTTGTGTATTTTACTACTTAGTGGTTGTAAGCGCCCCCTAGTGTTGATGTCAGTCGTTGTAAGCGCCCCCTAGTGTTGATGTGAGTCGTTGTAAGCGCCCCCTAGTGTTGAATGTTGCAAACCCCTCACGAGAGACCATCACTCTTTTAAGACCGCCCCACTCTGATTTGGGGGGGCGGTCTTAAATGATTGTTTTTACTCTTTTACATTATATCAATATATATGTATTATGTTAAATGTTTATGTTAACTTCCTTGTGTATTTTCTTGTATTGTACAGCATGTGTTGCTATATAAATCAATAAACATTTACATAATTGCATATGTTATTTCATTACCTGACTCGTCATTCGAATGTTGTTGAGTCGATGTTCGACAGAAGACAGAGTCTCGTTGAATGTTGATTGGAAGATGAGGCAGAAGCAGCGCTCGGCAAAACAAGGAATCTCAGAGACATCGAACAGGAACCTGGAATGGAAACACATGTTGTACTGGATATTAGCACCTGTCTATTGCACGCTTAGCCCCATCTACAGAGCAACAAACCATTTTGATGTTACACTTATTCCCATCCACAATTTCATTTCAGCAGTTTAACGTATCACCATAGTGTCGCCCTCTGGTTCATGAGTTGTTCATCACTTAAATATTCCAGTGAAAAACATAACAATGACACATAGATCGCCTAGGGTACTTTAACACAATTTGTTGTAATGGATAAGCAAAAACCTTGTGGATGGTCAGATTGATCATAAGGATTTATTCCTTGAATTTGTTTGAAATTTGTCACACATTAGTTGGGTATCAAGATTTATGAAAACAGTCGTAGTGGTTAAACTACCTGTCCAACTATCCGCATGCTCCTTCTTTACAGAGTACAGTTTTAACCAATCATATCAGCCACGTTCAGTCATGTGACTTGCAAGCATCTGAAGACACTCACTGTTCAGGTCGGTCAAGTGGAATGTCGGGTTTTGTCTCCAGATGCATTTTGATCTTGGCTAGTTCCTGTGGCTCTGGTCTCTGTCACCACAAAGTGTCAACGTTAGACAGGAGTACAGCCCATATGTGTCATCAATGATTTGTCACACTGAAAGTTTAGATGTAAAGTACAAATGTTTCTTTATTGATATAATATACCTTTAGCAAATCAAACATGTAGGTGTGCAACTTCAGCACCTATGCAAGATGTCAACGTAACTACTCCACACTATATTTTATATCACTTTACCCCGATAACTGACATGTTACATGTTGATGGTCTGTCATTGTAGATATATTCTACATACCTGTGACATTACAAACTGACATTGTTACGGTTCACAGACACAGCAGTCAACATACTCAACAGTCTACACCAGACCTACTTGTTCATAGAGTCTACGCTAGACCTACTTGTTCATAGAGTCTACACTAGACCTACTTGTTCATAGAGTCTACACCAGACCTACTTGTTCATAGAGTCTACACCAGACCTACTTGTTCATAGAGTCTACGCTAGACCTACTTGTTCATAGAGTCTACGCTAGACCTACTTGTTCATAGAGTCTACACTAGACCTACTTGTTCATAGAGTCTACACTAGACCTACTTGTTCATAGAGTCTACACAGATACTTGTTCATAGAGTCTACCAGACCTACTTGTTCATAGAGTCTACACTAGACCTACTTGTTCATAGAGTCTACACCAGACCTACTTGTTCATAGAGTCTACACTAGACCTACTTGTTCATAGAGTCTACGCTAGACCTACTTGTTCATAGAGTCTACACTAGACCTACTTGTTCATAGAGTCTACGCTAGACCTACTTGTTCATAGAGTCTACGCTAGACCTACTTGTTCATAGAGTCTACGCTAGACCTACTTGTTCATAGAGTCTACACTAGACCTACTTGTTCATAGAGTCTACACTAGACCTACTTGTTCATAGAGTCTACACTAGACCTACTTGTTCATAGAGTCTACACCGGACCTACTTGTTCATAGAGTCTACGCTAGACCTACTTGTTCATAGAGTCTACACTAGACCTACTTGTTCATAGAGTCTACACTACACATACTTGTTCATAGAGTCTACGCTAGACCTACTTGTTCATAGAGTCTACGCTAGACCTACTTGTTCATAGAGTCTACACTAGACCTACTTGTTCATAGAGTCTACACTAGACCTACTTGTTCATAGAGTCTACACTAGACCTACTTGTTCATAGAGTCTACACTAGACCTACTTGTTCATAGAGTCTACACTAGACCTACTTGTTCATAGAGTCTACACTCAGACCTACTTGTTCATAGAGTCTACACAGACCTACTTGTTCATAGAGTCTACACTAGACCTACTTGTTCATAGAGTCTACACCAGACCTACTTGTTCATAGAGTCTACACTAGACCTACTTGTTCATATAATCTACACTAGACCTACTTGTTCATAGAGTCTACACTAGACCTACTTGTTCATAGAGTCTACACTAGACCTACATGTTCATAGAGTCTACACTAGACCTACTTGTTCATAGAGTCTACACTAGACCTACATGTTCATAGAGTCTACACTAGACCTACTTGTTCATAGAGTCTACACTAGACCTACTTGTTCATAGAGGGCTTGTAACTTCTCCAGGGGTAGCAGAGATGTGTCCCACTCAAGCAAGGCTGAAACAGTTAACACACCTTTAAGCCAGTGAACTAGTTAAACACATCAAACCAGTGAACTCCTTTGATCTTGAGTCTAGACACCCATTTCTTTGACCACCCTCATATGACCAAAAACGTTTTTCTTTCACAAGGTGAATTGTCACTGGATTCTTCAGTTATCTGCCCTGCAGCAGCAACATTTCACGTGGGTTTACATTGGAAGACACTCAAACTCAGTAGTGCACTTCAAGGTAACTTTGTAGACTAAAACCAACTGCTTATTCTTTTACCACAGGCAGAATCGCTCACAATTACATTTATTTACTTTCTTATGACATACTTTATCTTTTTTTACATAAATTTAATACACTGAAAGACAGGTCAAGACAGAATGAGTATTGTTTAGTATATTACCAGGGGTAGTTAATTATATTACACGTTACACCCAATCATTGATACCTGTCTCTATGTCGTGGGCGGTGAGATGGAGACTGGAGAGGAAGATGCCGACTGCTTGAGACCGCTTCCCGTCCAGCAGCTTAGCCACCTGTGACAATCAGTGAACTGTGACAGTCAGGCAACCATGACACTCAATGGACTGTGACAGTCAGTGAACTGTGACAGTCAATGAACTATGACATTCTACTCAATCACAACTTTATCTTATGCGACAGCGAACACCCAATTACATATTACTTATGTTGCACAGGAGTGTTTATGCCACAGGTATGATGTAATAAAGCTACGTTGTAATAAAACTGCTACCCTTTGAATACTCTTACATAGCTAGTATCTATCGTTTCGTTACTGCCGGAAAATACATATCAAAACAACCAATCCACAAATACACTTTTTAATAATCCATTAAATGGAGAGACTAGGGGACAAGTGGACAACTTACCTCTTTTGTCTTTCTGACCTTGACCTGTTTCTCGGTCGCCTGCTTCTTCTTTAGCACGACCTTGGAGAAGGTCGCGTCAAACTCATCCAGGTTCATCTCAACCTCTTTCAAGTCCTCCCACAGGATGCTCTGGGCACTAAAGACAGACAAAATGATAACTTAAACAACTCAACAGTCTCAACCTCATTATGTAAATAAAATATACTCCAATACCCCCAAAGCATTTGCACACATTCAGTGAGATATATCTTTAAATGGCATTAACTGACATATCAACTTCAAACATAAAACCATACAACAAATATCTCTGGTGCATAAGCAAATAGACTAAGCTTTAAAATGGTATTATAGCACACAAGTATGCAGTAGATGTCAACACGTTATTTGACGCAGTTCAGCATCTCCAAGGGCAGTTTCAGCCGATTTTGGAGCCTTATTACCCCGGTACATCTGAAATATAACACAGAAAGACTTGTCTTGTTGTGTCAATACTGATAGATATTTTTAATTGTTTTATTAAAACATCAGTTAGATAACATGATAGATATACATAGATACAAACTACAAAACTATGCGTTGTAAACTTATAAAATTTCAATTTTGTTTGTATCTCTACTCAATCTTTTAAAGTTTAATTTCAAGCGTACATGTTAACAGCGTTGTCAGTTCCTTTTACTTTCACAAGAAGCACGCGTTAGTGGCAGACGCAGCCAGCTTGAAACTTCTAACAGCAAACACAAACACATTCTACAAGAACTCTTGAAACTTCTAACAGCAAACACAAACACATTCTACAAGAACTCTTGAAACTTCTAACAGCAAACACAAACACATTCTACAAGAACTCATGCAACAAAGACGCACCAAAACATACACATCTCATCATAAGCTAACATCAACACCATACATTTAACAAAGCAATGACATGTTAAGAAAATGTGCTTTTGTTCTTGCTTCTATTACGATACAGGTGACTAATATTAGTTAGATGTTAGTTACATATACAACTGTATATCCAACCCTTATCGCATAACGATATCTGTCAATTGTTTTGAAACATATCCACACAACATTGCTAGAATAACATAGCCATGTCAATTGCTCTATTTTATGCATATAACATAGAGCAACTGTCGTGATTAAGTTATTATAATTCTCAGATGATAATGGTGATTCTAGCAGTGTGACTATGTTTAAAAATAGAACTGACAGACATCGTATGTGACAAGACCTGGATATGTGTACTTTGCAAATATCTTGGCAAGACAAAGACACTGAGTTTGCAGCTTGTGTATCTAGGAGGTTCACACACTGGAGACATTATTAGTGTCATGTACGTGAACACGGGAAGCTAGGGTCAACTGCAACAGGAGGAAGAGACTCGGATCACAGGGACATGAGGGAAAACACCTTACTCACATCTGCACTGTGATAGTCTTGCCAAATATGGTCGTGTGCTTCCTGAAAGTTTCTTATCACCGTCAACAACAGCGAAGAAGTATTGCAACGATCACAAGAACATACCTTTTTTGGTGCAAGATATTTTATATCAGTGAAGTTTCTCTCTAAGCCAATATGTGATGTAAAACCAAGTCAGAAACGACATTACAGGAACATGTCTGACACTTTTGACGTGACAATTTCTAAGTATCAGTCTGTGATTTATGCGCTGATGTAACAAGATGTACCTTTCTTCCTGCACTGGTTTCAGAGCTTCAGCCACGTGCAGTTTCTTCCAGAAGAGAGGCTTCATTGGCGACTTTGGCTGAACCACATTCTTGCGCACTGAGACAAAGTAGACAGCTGTATTTATTTGAAAATCTATCAGATGTTCATAATTTATGCAAAGCTACAATACTTTTATCCCAAGAATGGCACCACATAATAGCACAGTTAATTTCAACATTGCCTGAAAGCAAATATTTTGACCAATCCTTCCTTCTATACAAAAACACAAATCATTATTTGTTTAGTTAAATAAAGCACCAATTACTGTGAAAGTATACTGTTTTATACTGGGTACAGCCACAACAGAACAATTTTAGCCTTGTCCAGTCATATTTATGGTACCATCCTTTTACTCAATCCATAAAACATTAACTAAGCACTTACCCACAGTTGTTATCGGAGTACGGATTGTTCCAGCTCCACCTGGTGGTGGAGGTACGCCCCCTGGTGGTGGAGGCGGTGGTGGTACACCCCCTGGTGGTGGAGGTGGTGGGGGTATGCCCCCTGGTGGTGGTGGAGGAGGGGGTGGTATACCCCCTGGTGGTAATGGAGGGGGTGGTATGCCACCTAGTGGTGGTGGTGGTGGAGGGGGTGGTATGCCCCCTGGTGGTGGTGGTGGAGGAGGGGGAGGGGGAGGGGGAGGAACACGCGCTTTTGGGGGTGGGGGAGGGGGAGGACCGGTGCAGTGAAAGAGGGGTGCGGAATTGAGAACAGATGTGGACTTGTCCCTGTCATCATCAAAACTAAGACTCTGTACCAGGGATCCACTTTCTCGCCACATCAACTCGGGGGAGGCGTCAATCTGTACCCCAACACTTCTACACCGTTCATTCCTCATCCATCCACTGTCTGCTTCTCCCATCTGTCCATCCGTTGACCTGTCTGACACTCTCCCAATGTCTGTCTGTGTAACGGCGTCGCTGCGTGGCGACGACGTCTCCGTTGCCTCATCGACACACGACGTGGCACTAAGTGTGTCGAGTGGCCTGACACTGTCCTCTGGCTGACCCAGGCTGTCCCCGTACATGGATTGGGTGAGGCTCTCAATCCCAGCCAGGATCTTGTACCGCTCCAGGTCCCGCTCCACGTCCAGTAGACGCTCCTTCAGGTCCAGCACGGTCATCTCATGCTGCCTCTGTCAGCATACACACACACCATGGTCATCTCATGCTGCCTCTGTCAGCACACACACACCATGGTCATCTCATGCTGCCTCTGTCAGCACACATACACCATGGTCATCTCATGCTGCCTCTGTCAGCACACACACACACCATGGTCATCTCATGCTGCCTCTGTCAGCATACACACACACACCATGGTCATCTCATGCTGCCTCTGTCAGCATACACACACACACACCATGGTCATCTCATGCTGCCTCTGTCAGCATACACACACACCATGGTCATCTCATGCTGCCTCTGTCAGCACACACACACACCATGGTCATCTCATGCTGCCTCTGTCAGCATACACACACACCATGGTCATCTCATGCTGCCTCTGTCAGCACACACACACACCATGGTCATCTCATGCTGCCTCTGTCAGCATACACACACACACACCATGGTCATCTCATGCTGCCTCTGTCAGCATACACACACACACACACCATGGTCATCTCATGCTGCCTCTGTCAGCATACACACACACCATGGTCATCTCATGCTGCCTCTGTCAGCATACACACACAACATGGTCATCTCATGCTGCCTCTGTCAGCATACACACACACCATGGTCATCTCATGCTGCCTCTGTCAGCACACACACACCATGGTCATCTCATGCTGCCTCTGTCAGCACACACACACCATGGTCATCTAATGCTGCCTCTGTCAGCACACACACACACACCATGGTCATCTAATGTTGCCTCTGTCAGCATACACACCATGGTCATCTCATGCTGCCTCTGTCAGCACACACACACCATGGTCATCTCATGGTGCCTCTGTCAGCACACACACACACCATGGTCATCTCATGCTGCCTCTGTCAGCACACACACACACACCATGGTCATCTCATGCTGCCTCTGTCAGCATACACACACCACATGGTCATCTCATGGTGCCTCTGTCAGCATACACACACACACCATGGTCATCTCATGGTGCCTCTGTCAGCATACACACACACCATGGTCATCTCATGCTGCCTCTGTCAGCATACACACACCATGGTCATCTCATGGTGCCTCTGTCAGCATACACACACACCATGGTCATCTCATGCTGCCTCTGTCAGCACACACACACACACCATGGTCATCTCATGCTGCCTCTGTCAGCACACACACACACCATGGTCGTCTCATGCTGCCTCTGTCAGCACACACACACACCATGGTCATCTCATGCTGCCTCTGTCAGCACACACACACACCATGGTCGTCTCATGCTGCCTCTGTCAGCACACACACACACCATGGTCATCTCATGCTGCCTCTGTCAGCATACACACACACACACCATGGTCATCTCATGCTGCCTCTGTCAGCACACACACACCATGGTCATCTAATGCTGCCTCTGTCAGCACACACACACACCATGGTCATCTAATGTTGCCTCTGTCAGCACACATACACCATGGTCATCTCATGCTGCCTCTGTCAGCACACACACACACACCATGGTCATCTCATGCTGCCTCTGTCAGCATACACACACCACATGGTCATCTCATGGTGCCTCTGTCAGCACACACACACACACCATGGTCATCTCATGCTGCCTCTGTCAGCATACACACACACCATGGTCATCTCATGGTGCCTCTGTCAGCACACACACACACCATGGTCATCTCATGCTGCCTCTGTCAGCACACACACACACCATGGTCATCTCATGGTGCCTCTGTCAGCACACACACACACCATGGTCATCTCATGCTGCCTCTGTCAGCATACACACACACCATGGTCATCTCATGGTGCCTCTGTCAGCACACACACACACCATGGTCATCTCATGCTGCCTCTGTCAGCACACACACACACCATGGTCGTCTCATGCTGCCTCTGTCAGCACACACACACACCATGGTCATCTCATGCTGCCTCTGTCAGCACACACACACACCATGGTCATCTCATGCTGCCTCTGTCAGCACACACACACACACACCATAGTCGTCTCATGCTGCCTCTGTCAGCACACACACACACCATGGTCGTCTCATGCTGCCTCTGTCAGCACACACACACACACCATGGTCATCTCATGCTGCCTCTGTCAGCACACACACACCATGGTCATCTCATGCTGCCTCTGTCAGCACACACACACACCATGTCGTCTCATGCTGCCTCTGTCAGCACACACACACACCATGGTCGTCTCATGCTGCCTCTGTCAGCACACACACACACCATGGTCATCTCATGCTGCCTCTGTCAGCACACACACACACCATGGTCATCTCATGCTGCCTCTGTCAGCACACACACACCATGGTCGTCTCATGCTGCCTCTGTCAGCACACACACACACCATGGTCATCTCATGCTGCCTCTGTCAGCACACACACACACCATGGTCATCTCATGCTGCCTCTGTCAGCACACACACACCATGGTCGTCTCATGCTGCCTCTGTCAGCACACACACACACCATGGTCGTCTCATGCTGCCTCTGTCAGCACACACACACACCATGGTCATCTCATGCTGCCTCTGTCAGCACACACACACACCATGGTCGTCTCATGCTGCCTCTGTCAGCACACACACACACCATGGTCATCTCATGCTGCCTCTGTCAGCATACACACACACCATGGTCATCTCATGCTGCCTCTGTCAGAATACATACACACCATGGTCATCTCATGCTGCCTCTGTCAGAATACATACACACCATGGTAATCTCATGCTGCCTCTGTCAGAATACATACACACCATGGTAATCTCATGCTGCCTCTGTCAGAATACATACACACCATGGTCATCTCATGCTGCCTCTGTCAGAATACACACACACCATGGTAATCTCATGCTGCCTCTGTCAGAATACATACACACCATGGTCATCTCATGCTGCCTCTGTCAGAATACATACACCATGGTCATCTCATGCTGCCTCTGTCAGCACACACACACACCATGGTCATCTCATACTGCCTCTGTCAGCACGCACACACACCATGGTCATCTCATGCTGCCTCTGTCAGCACACACACACACCATGGTCATCTCATGCTGCCTCTGTCAGCACACACACACACCACGGTCATTTCATGCTGCCTCTGTCAGCACACACACCATGGTCATTTCATGCTGCCTCTGTCAGCACACACACCATGGTCATTTCATGCTGCCTCTGTCAGCACACACACCACGGTCATCTCATGCTGCCTCTGTCAGCACACACACACACCATGGTCATCTCATGCTGCCTCTGTCAGCACACACACCACGGTCATCTCATGCTGCCTCTGTCAGCACACACACACCATGGTCATCTCATGCTGCCTCTGTCAGCACACACACCACGGTCATCTCATGCTGCCTCTGTCAGCACACACACACACCATGGTCATCTCATGCTGCCTCTGTCAGCACACACACACCACGGTCATTTCATGCTGCCTCTGTCAGCACACACACCATGGTCATTTCATGCTGCCTCTGTCAGCACACACACCACGGTCATCTCATGCTGCCTCTGTCAGCACACACACACACCATGGTCATCTCATGCTGCCTCTGTCAGCACACACACACACCATGGTCATTTCATGCTGCCTCTGATAAGCACACACACACCATGGTCATTTCATGCTGCCTCTGTCAGCACACACACCACGGTCATCTCATGCTGCCTGAGATATGACACACACACACACCATGGTCATATCATGCTGCCTGAGATACGACACACATACACCATGGTCATCTCATGCTGCCTGAGATATGACACACATACACCATGGTCATCTCATGCTGCCTGAGATATGACACACACACACCATGGTCATCTCATGCTGCCTGAGATACGACACACATACACCATGGTCATCTCATGCTGCCTGAGATACGACACACACACACCATGGTCATCTCATGCTGCCTGAGATACGACACACACACACCATGGTCATCTCATGCTGCCTGAGATATGACACATACACACCATGGTCCTCTCATGCTGCCTGAGATACGACACACACACACCATGGTCCTCTCATGCTGCCTGAGATATGACACACACACACACCATGGTCCTCTCATGCTGCCTGAGATATGACACACACACATGGTCATGTCATGTCATTCTACATAGACAAATACTAACAATTATATTTACGTAACTTTGGTTAACATCTCTTATAAGTCAGCATCACGTAGCTGTCCTCCCAGACATTCAAGTGGGATCATTTACCAAATGTAACTCCAAACATCCACCAACAGTAGCCTACTTTTTAGAGAATGACCTTTAGTGTCACAGACGTATAATTACACATGCATAAACACATCCACCTCTGCTTACTCACAGGCTCCAACACAGTTCTACCATTTCCTGTTAAGTAACATGTTTGTTTTAGTTCCATATATCAATTCAATATGGTCATTTGGGCAATTATTGAGGTAACATAAAAATAACACATTTCCTCACCTTAACACAGTCAAACTCACGCGTCATCACTCGTCTTAACTCCGACACACTGCCTGTGTCAGACCCTGAAACAGGCGTCAGTTAGTGTCACCTTATGTCAGTTCTATGCAGTCATAACTTTTTACACTTACAAATATATATTTTCCTGCTTTGTGTAAGCCTAAAAGAAAAATGTATAACACATGACATACAATTCAACGCTGAATATGTAACAATGTCATTCTCCATATAGATGTATCCAAGAAAAACATTTCCCATAAAAGAAAAATATTATAAAACATGACACAAAATCTGTCATTTATGTGACAATAAAAATGTTGAATGCTGTGCATCATAAACACCTATTTCTCTATTATTCTTTTGAAACTGACATTTCGTAAGATTTATCAACTAGTCAGTATCAACCAAGTAATTAAGATAAAAAACAAGATTAGACTGACTGCATCAACACACCGTTCTTACCAGTCACTGTGGCTTCAGCCTCCTGGTGGCAAGCACTGGCGTCCCCATTCGCGGTGACTGACTCTACCAGAGAGTGCGGCCATGCGTGACTGGTCAGTCGGCCAGGCAGTTGGTCAGGGGGTGACCGCACTATGGGCTCAGAGTGAGCCCACAGGTACATACAGTCGGACTGCAACAACAACATCAGTCAACATCCTCGGTCTAACAGCATCACTTGGTGTGTGTGTGTGTGTGTGTGTGTGTGTGTGTGTGTGTGTGTGTGTGTGTGTGGTGGTGGTGGTGTGGTGTGTGTGTGTGTGTGTGTGTGTGTGTGTGTGTGTGTGTGTGTGTGTGTGTGTGTGTGTGTGTGTGTGTGTGTGTGTGGTGTGTGTGTCTGTCTGTGTGTGTGTGTGTGTGGTGGTGGTCTGGTCTGTCTGTCTGTCTGTCTGTCTGTCTGTCTGTCTGTCTGTCTGTCTGTCTGTCTGTCTGTCTGTCTGTCTGTCTGTCTGTCTGTCTGTCTGTCTGTCTGTCTGTCTGTCTGTCTGTCTGTCTGTCTGTCTGTCTGTCTGTCTGTCTGTCTGTCTGTCTGTCTGTCTGTCTGTCTGTCTGTCTGTCTGTCTGTCTGTCTGTCTGTCTGTCTGTCTGTCTGTCTGTCTGTCTGTCTGTCTGTCTGTCTGTCTGTCTGTCTGTCTGTCTGTCTGTCTGTCTGTCTGTCTGTCTGTCTGTCTGTCTGTCTGTGTGTGTGTGTGTGTGTGTGTGTGTGTGTGTGTGTGTGTGTGTGTGTGTGTGTGTGTGTGTGTGTGTGTGTGTGTGTGTGTGTGTGGTGTGTGTGTGGTGTGTGTTGTATGTGTGCGCATGCATGTGTGCGTGCGTGCGTGCGTGCGTGCGTGCATGTCCTTTTGGCCTTACTTGCATCTCAGTGCTGCCCCTAGTGGAGCTGACAGTGTATTATTACAACAGGATGATAGCTCAAACATCTTATATCCAGTTACTAAATATCTGCACCACATGCACAAACTTTGTTTACGGTTACCACTCAAATGAAGCTAAGGCCATCTATGGCTTCTTTCTAGAACTAGAAATACCTACAAAAATCCTTTCTTATTTCTAGTGAAAGTTTTTGTGTAGAAAAGGTAAGTTCTTACATAGTGCAGTATCCAGTCCTCGGGACTTTTCAAAGTGTTTTTCACTTTACTTCCTGGCAGACCTGTTCAATAAATCTCAACAGGATGCCTCTTACACATATCCTCCACTGTATACAGTCATTTCTACGGAAGAAAATATTTTTCATGCAGGAAACAAATATAATTTGCTACTTGAACTGATATAACAAACTAACAATGAACTGCCAGAAGGAATGTTTAGAGACAACAGTTAGTGACCTTGAACTTTTGTGCTGTTTCGTCATCCACTTCCTCAACACGTCTGATGACTCCGGCTGCCAACAGGTGGCTACAGAACTGAAGTGCGAGAAGTCGCGTGTCCTGCCTCGACAGCTGGTACTGCAGGTTATGCTGCTCTGTGAATGTTGACATGATCCAGGACACGAGCATGTGACCTGTAGGGCAAGACTGATTCAGATCACGAATCTGTTACATACCATCAGTAAGTGACCTGCATTTCTGTCAATCTGAGGAATGAAGCGTTATTGTGGTTTGGTTAAGTATATTATGATCTCGCTACATAGTGAAACAATATCATCATTACTTTTTTGACATTGCTAAACCAGCTCGCTCGCTCGCTCGCTCGCTCGCCCGCCCGCCGCGCCCGCCCGCCCGCCAACCCACCCAGACCAGACCAGACCAGACCAGACCAGACCAGACCAGACCAGACCAGACCAGACCAGACCAGACCAGACCAGACCAGACCAGACCAGACCAGACCAGACCAGACCAGACCAGACCAGACCAGACCAGACCAACCAACCAAACTAAACGATAACCAAACCAACCAACCAACCAACTCACCCACCCATCCACCCACCCACCCACCCACCCACCAACCAACCAACCAACCAACCAACCAACTCACCTTCAAACTTTTCAAGCTGCCTGAAGCTGAGTTTCTCGGGAACAGTGCGGGGGGTCTTGACCATCTCTTCAAGGGACACGCTGCGGGAAGGTGGACGCCCCAAACTGCCTTCATCATCCCGCCTGTCCTCCGCCCTCTGTGTACCCCACGCTCCCGTACCTGCGACGCTTCGACGCCCCCTTCTTGTTCCGACGGGTCTGGAGGGAGCGGGAATGGAGGAGGGGATCAGGTTGGGAGGAAGGAGGGGTGTGGGTCTTCACCCCACTGTTGTCCATCCCCACCCAGGTGTTGTAGCGAGCCGTGAACACCTTTGAAGTGTGAGATTTATTCATTGTTAATTATATAAACAATCATAGTACAAATTCTAATAAAACAGTATTTTTATTATAATATACATCATATGGAATAACAATAATAAAAAGATGGTTATTATATTATTAATTGGCCAATTATTTCAATATTACAATTACATTTTTAAACAGCACACATACATTCATAAGTACTCCATTGCACTTTACATCAAACTCAAAGTAGAATTGTTTCAGAGAGATTACAATAAAGACAATTAGTGCAAGACACAGAAATAAAACACTAAACATAAGATTATAAAATGTTCAGTGTGGTAATTACAAACACAAAATTTATTTTAAAAGGTGCACATCAGACAATTTAAACAGCCCAGCCTATTTAAACAGCCCTTTTAACCATTTTAAAGCAATTCTACCCTCCTTGATGAAAATGCTTAACAGAATACCTTAATTTGTGAAAATGTTCATTAAGTTGGCAGTATATTATTCCAAACAAATTTCGTAATTACACAACTAGCAATGTTCTACATTTCGACCACCATCGGCAGCCTTCTTCAGGAACTGAATGGTCAGTGGTCACTGCTGCTCAGTGGTCACTGGCTCGCTTGAAACCGTAACAACTAGACGTTTTACTCGGGAGACAAGGAAATGTTCAACAAACGTCGAACACAAATCGACAATAACCGACCATGCGGACAGACATAACTGTGTGATAGACTGGGAGGGAGCGAAAGTGGTGGATAAAGAGACGAACAGGTGTGCGCGTTGGATAAAAGAAGTCATCTGGATTAGGAAGACGGAACCAACTATGAACAGAGATGAGGGGGGCTACAGACCAAGTCACTTGTGTGACAGTCTGCTCGCCACGCCATCTAGTGAGTAGTGTCCATTCAGTTCCTGAAGAAGGACGCCGATGGTGGTCGAAACGTAGAAGTAAGTAGAACATTGCTACTTGTGCAATTATGAAATTTGTTTGGAATAGAGTACCTTAATGATTGGATACTGTATGTTAACCTTTGTTGGGACACCTACTAAATCCATACAGTACATAGTGAGTGTACCCATTATGTGTGTACACTGTTTGTTTTCCTTGTGCCCAAACATGCATTGCCATTAATGTAACAAACAAACTTACCTTCCCACCAGAGTCTTTTGGCTTCTTCACAGAATCAGACACCATCGACGAAAAATCAAGTCGGATGTCATCAATGTCGGTGACATGTCTACCTGTGGCGCCCTCTAGGCCTGAGTCGACTGAGAGGACGCGGTTCAACAATGGCAATGTCGTGTCAGCTTCAGATACGGAAAGTTTGCGTTTGGTGGTGATCCCGTACAGTGTACACGTCGACACTTCACTCATGGATGCACGGTGACGAAACTGCCCCAACACCCTAGATGTCGCCACCGGGTAGGAGACATCGACCGGCTTGTGAAGGATGTTAGTGGTTTCAATGTGATTCAAACTTGTCGACCGGCCAACTTTTCCCTTGTGGCATTCAGTTACATTCCTGCCACCAAGTATCTCTCCAGTGCTGTGCATGTTGGTGTCCGATGTACACGGCGACTCAACATCGGTCAAAGTTGACTTTGCATCAACAAAAACCTCATCCAAGGGACTGGACAGGGAAGAGCTGGGTTCACTTCCATTTCCCCGAGCACCGTTCCCTGGTCCTCCGGTATCAGTGGGATACATACAGGGCTTCTCTGTAACCATGGCAACCTGATCATGATCATTGGATGAAAACAACCTCTTAATAGGTTCCCTGTTTTCCCCACCAGGTGCTTGGGAAGTGTGCCTGGGAGACTCCCTGCTGGGACTCCGGGAGGGTGATCCCCTGCACGACTCCATGGATAGCTTCTCCTGCCGTTCCTCGATCGGTGACAACCCGCAATCTTCCGGCACGACTTTGGGAGCGAGGTAGTCCTCCATTTCCGCCGGGCGTGAGACGTTCACCTCAACACCCCCCGCACTCCCCCCGGAGTGAGACCGCCCCCTCGGGCGTGTCTTCCCGCCCTCCCACTGGGGAGACTCGACCTTGAACACAGGGGAAGAACTGGTGATGTCATCGTCCGACACCGGATTCTGGTCACACACAATGATGTGTGGCAGTGACACTTTGCTCACAGGTGACACCACTGAAGAATTGAACACACCCACAGGCAGTGTCGGCTCTTGGTGGCCATTGTCCGACATGAACGCTGACTTTGAAGACTGCCCACTAGTGGCTGTTCCATCAGCTGCACTCCCTCCCTCTGCAGTCGCCAATGGAACCGTCCCCGATTCTCCCTTGTTACTTGGTGCATCTGTCAGATGACGTATGTTGTCAAGTGCTGCCTGTCCAGACATTCGCAGACTGGCAGGGGTGTCACTCGTAGGGCTGTCACACCCCGTTCTAACAGTGCTACCCTGCGAACCCACAGACGAGGCCAGCGACACATTCTCCTTGTCATTCTCGTCAACCACACCTGCTGACTGACGCAGCTTTGACGGTTTGCTCACCCGCGGCGACGAACCTTGACCTTTACGTTGCTTCGCTGTCGATGGCGACTGGGGGGAGTTTGAGCGTTCCCGCCCCCGCATTCGTGACTCGAGCGTCGACTGAGCTCGCCGAAACAACTTGTCCATCCTGCCCCGGCTGGCGCTACCCTGTGGTGGGGTCTGCTGGTCACTTCGCTTGCCGGCCGCAGTCGGACTGTCCACACTGTGGTCAGTGGCTGCAGCAGCCTGACTCTGCTGTTGGCCCATGGCTTAGGAATGGGCGACGGTCAGCTGGTGTACATGGCCAAAGACTGTCGTCACTGCTGACCGGTGGCTGGAAACAAACAGAAAGCAAATGTGAAACTCAACAAATACTTCTTATAGGAATTTGGAACAGTTTCACTTTCACTAACATTCTCAATCTGATCAGATCAATTTTGATAGTATATTTGTAGTATAGTAAAGTGAGTGATGTATCAGTAACCACCCAAATGTAGGCCTCGTTGACAGCTGTCTGTCAATTAACTGTGGCTACCCTAGACACACACTACCTGACAGCTGTCCGTCAATTAACTGTGACTACCCTAGACACGACACTACCTGACAGCCGTCTGTCAATTAACTGTGGCTACCCTAGACACGACACTACCTGACAACTGTCTGTCAATTAACTGTGACTACCCTAGACACGACACTACCTGACAGCCGTCTGTCAATTAACTGTGGCTACCCTAGACACGACACTACCTGACAGCTGTCTGTCAATTAACTGTGACTACCCTAGACACGACACTACCTGACAGCCGTCTGTCAATTAACTGTGGCTACCCTAGACACGACACTACCTGACAGCCGTCTGTCAATTAACTGTGGCTACCCTAGACACGACACTACCTGACAGCCGTCTGTCAATTAACTGTGGCTACCCTAGACACGACACTACCTGACAGCCGTCTGTCAATTAACTGTGGCTACCCTAGACACGACACTACCTGACAGCTGTCCGTCAATTAACTGTGGCTACCCTAGACACGACACTACCTGACAACTGTCTGTCAATTAACTGGGGCTACCCTCGACACGACACTACCTGACAACTGTCCGTCAATTAACTGTGGCTACCCTAGACACGACACTACCTGACAACTGTCTGTCAATTAACTGTGGCTACCCTAGACACGACACTACCTGACAACTGTCTGTCAATTAACTGTGGCTACCCTAGACACGACACTACCTGACAACTGTCTGTCAATTAACTGTGGCTACCCTAGACACGACACTACCTGACAACTGTCCGTCAATTAACTGTGACTACCCTAGACACGACACTACCTGACAACTGTCTGTCAATTAACTGTGGCTACCCTAGACACGACACTACCTGACAGCTGTCTGTCAATTAACTGTGGCTACCCTAGACACGACACTACCTGACAGCCGTCTGTCAATTAACTGTGGCTACCCTAGACACGACTCTACCTGACAGCCGTCTGTCAATTAACTGTGGCTACCCTACACACGACACTACCTGACAGCTGTCCGTCAATTAACCGTGGCTACCCTTAAGACACGACACTACCTGACAGCCGTCTGTCAATTAACTGTGGCTACCCTAGACACGACACTACCTGACAGCTGTTCCGTCAATTAACTGTGGCTACCCTAGACACGACACTACCTGACAACTGTCTGTCAATTAACTGTGGCTACCCTAGACACGACACTACCTGACAGCCGTCTGTCAATTAACTGTGGCTACCCTAGACACGACACTACCTGACAGCCGTCTGTCAATTAACTGTGGCTACCCTAGACACGACACTACCTGACAACTGTCTGTCAATTAACTGTGGCTACCCTAGACACGACACTACCTGACAGCCGTCTGTCAATTAACTGTGGCTACCCTAGACACGACACTACCTGACAGCCGTCTGTCAATTAACTGTGGCTACCCTAGACACGACACTACCTGACAGCTCGTCTGTCAATTAACTGTGGCTACCCTAGACACGACACTACCTGACAACTGTCTGTCAATTAACTGTGGCTACCCTAGACACGACACTACCTGACAGCTGTCTGTCAATTAACTGTGGCTACCCTAGACACGACACTACCTGACAGCCGTCTGTCAATTAACTGTGGCTACCCTAGACACGACACTACCTGACAACTGTTTGTCAATTAACTGTGGCTACCCTAGACACGACACTACCTGACAGCCGTCTGTCAATTAACTGTGGCTACCCTAGACACGACACTACCTGACAACTCTCTGTCAATTAACTGTGGCTACCCTAGACACAACACTACTTGACTGGTGGCCGTCAGGGAGACTCAATTCAACTTTTTGGCAACTGTTGTCTGAACACAAACACTGTTTCTAGTGGTAGACTTCTTGTTTACTCTGGAGAGTACTATCTCACAAGACAGTTGTATAAGTACATGCAAAGAAAAAAATAACTTGTGTGTGCATGCGTGTGTGTGCATGCGCATGTGTACATGTATACTGTATAACAACATAAAGCATAAAGTGCTAAAACAGATATACTTAACTCCTAACAAACATATTCAATCCAATATGTTAACTTGACTTCTCAGCATGAATAACTGTTATTCTACCACACTTAATTCTTACTACCAATAGCCATGTGGAGTGAATGGAATTAGTCAGTCTTTGATGGGTTCCTGAGGTATGTGTTAAATGGACTTTTGCTATAAGAAGTTGTGATGTAAGGAAGAACTCAGAAATCACTGTACAAGTGAGCACTGTTGAGTACAGTGTACCAGGACTGGAGGGGAGACTGAACTGGACATACTGAACTGGACATACAGGTACAGTTTCACCAAGTTTCAACTTGTTCCTTACAGCAACAATCCATTGTAGTTGCTGACAGTCACTAGTCGTCCGTCACTGAAATGTACAAATGAAGCGGGGCCGTAATGTAACGAAGTACTTTT
Source organism: Ridgeia piscesae (assembly GCA_025642075.2). NCBI lineage: Eukaryota > Metazoa > Annelida > Polychaeta > Sabellida > Siboglinidae > Ridgeia > Ridgeia piscesae. Next base: position 1,173,069 of record JAODUO010000015.1, on the reverse strand, counting down.
ACTTTGTTACTTTACTTAAGTAGAAAAGATTACTTTTCCTGAGTAACGAAGAACTTTTTTAAAAGTATTTTTATTTGTAATGAAGTACAAATATGCATCACTTTTCTAAATGTAGTGAAGTACTCATAATTTGAAGGCAATGTTTGCAGTTAGCATAGATTTATATACAAATATCAGCCGCAACAAACAAACATGTTAAGTGTCCTGGACTGGCAGGATTTCTACATCAGTTGAACAAATGATTTGCTTTGTTGCCTGATCAAGCTTGTGAGATAATTGCAATCTGGGGTTGAAGCCACTACACCTGAACTAAGTGTCACAACTGCAGTGCAAGACTTCCTGACTGGGCCACTGAGACAACAATGCTAATTAATAGCATTGGCCCCTAGATTATTTCAAGTGTTGCATTGAGTAGACATGAAAAACGGCTGCCTTACTTGTCTCCTTGTGTCTTGCATATTGTTGACACAGTTTATTAGCTTTAGATGTTCACTGTGAACTGCACATGCTGTAGATATCGAAGGCTCCCCGTTATCGCCCACTGCAAACTTGCCGGTCTTGTGGAACCACATCTTTACCATCTCTATCTATTTTTAATATAGATCAATGTGTATAACTGTTTAATTTAACTAAAGTATTATATAAATGTTACAATTAGTAATTATTACAAATTGAGACGTATCTTAAAAGACATGTCAACCATTCATCTAGACTGAATGCCTCCTTCAAGTAACACAAGGTAAAATTCATCACCCATTCATCTATAAGAAAGATATAATACCCCTAAAACAACGTAATTACTACTAGTTCAACTTATGAATACAGTGGTCGCTTTGGGCCTAATATCAATAAAGCTTGGTGTATTTACAGCTTGTAGGCCTAGTTGGCTTACGCAGTGTTACTTGCATCATTATAGTTCATAGTATTAAATATATGTTGTATGCATAGAACAACAAAAATAGCAAACAATTTGTATATGTTTGGTGTACACCCTAAATTATAATTGTGAATGTTTTGTTTTATTAATAACAGTTGGCTGCATCGCTCATTGAGAACTAGTTTAAGGAGAAAAGTACTTTTGTGTTTACTTCAAGTACATGTTTTTACTTTTACTTCAAGTACATTTTTCTAGAAGTACTTTTACTTTTACTTGAGGTGCTTTCTCTTGGGTTACTTTTACTGTTACTCAAGTACAAAATAAATGTACTTGTTACAGCTCAAAAAGGAAGCAGTGGCTGTGACTTAGACCAGCTGCTATGGAAAATTAAGCAGTGGCTGTGACTTAGACCAGCTGCTGTGGAATGAAGCAGTGGCTGTGACTTAGACCGGCTGCTATGGAAAATTAAGCAGTGGCTGTGACTTAGACCAGCTGCTGTGGAATGAAGCAGTGGCTGTGACTTAGACCGGCTGCTGTGGAATGAAGCAGTGGCTGTGACTTAGACCAGCTGCTGTGGAATGAAGCAGTGGCTGTGACATAGACCGGCTGCTGTGGAATGAAGCAGTGGCTGTGACTTAGACCAGCTGCTGTGGAATGAAGCAGTGGCTGTGACTTAGACCAGCTGCTGTGGAATGAAACAGTAGCTGTGACTTAGATCGGCTGCTGTGGAATGAAGCAGTGGCTGTGACTTAGACCGGCTGCTGTGTAATGAAGCAGTGGCTGTGACTTAGACCGGCTGCTGTGGAATGAAGCAGTGACTGTGACTTAGACCGGCTGCTGTGAAATGAAGCAGTTGCTGTGACTTAGACCGGCTGCTGTGGAATGAAGCATTGGCTGTGACTTAGACCGGCTGCTGTAAAATGAAGCATTGGCTGTGACTTAGACCGGCTGCTGTGGAATGAAGCAGTGGCTGTGACTTAGACCGGCTGCTGTGGAATGAAGCAGTGGCTGTGACTTAGACCGGCTGCTGTGGAATGAAGCAGTGGCTGTGACTTAGACCGGCTGCTGTAAAATGAAGCAGTGGCTGTGACTTAGACCGGCTGCTGTGGAATGAAGCAGTGGCTGTGACTTAGACCGGCTGCTGTGGAATGAAGCAGTGGCTGTGACTTAGACCGGCTGCTGTGGAATGAAGCAGTGGCTGTGACTTAGACCGGCTGCTGTGGAATGAAGCAGTGGCTGTGACTTAGACCGGCTGCTGTGGAATGAAGCAGTGGCTGTGACTTAGACCGGCTGCTGTGAAATGAAGCAGTGGCTGTGACTTAGACCGGCTGCTGTGGAATGAAGCAGTGGCTGTGACTTAGACCGGCTGCTGTGGAATGAAGCATTGGCTGTGACTTAGACCGGCTGCTGTAAAATGAAGCAGTGGCTGTGACTTAGACCGGCTGCTGTGGAATGAAGCAGTGGCTGTGACTTAGACCGGCTGCTGTGGAATGAAGCAGTGGCTGTGACTTAGACCGGCTGCTGTGGAATGAAGCAGTGGCTGTGACTTAGACCGGCTGCTGTAAAATGAAACAGTGGCTGTGACTTAGACCAGCTGCTGTAAAATGAAGCATTGGCTGTGACTTAGACCAGCTGCTGTAAAATGAAGCATTGGCTGTGACTTAGACCGACTGCTGTGGAATGAAGCAGTGGCTGTGACTTAAACCGGCTGCTGTGGAATGAAGCAGTGGCTGTGACTTAGACCGGCTGCTGTGGAATGAAGCAGTGGCTGTGACTTAGACCGGCTGCTGTGGAATGAAGCAGTGGCTGTGACTTAGACCGGCTGCTATGGAATGAAGCAGTGGCTGTGACTTAGACCGGCTGCTGTGGAATGGATGAATGGTTTGACAGGGTCTCAACTGATATCTTCTAAGTAGGAAAATTATTTTAGTTAGCTCAAATATTATTTTGACAATCGTTCAAACTCACAAAATACGTCCACAACTTCAACTATTCAGCAGACAATTGACATTTCTTAGAACAACCACATAAAACGTCATGCAATATTGCGGATAATACTAAATTTATATTTTATTTATGTTATATTTAACAACCGTGTGGTGGACTACACAGTAAACTCACCCTACGTTTGTGATGCCGAATTTTACTAGTAGTAATACAGTGGCATAAGCTTGTAGCCAGCTTCTTTTCCAAATAATTCAGGTCTGCTTTGGAAATACCTGTTCACAGGTGTCAGCAGATTTGCATGGTCCTTTATTTATTTGCATGGTTCCGTTAATACAACAACTCTGATTTATATTTAATTAGTAAAACCACATATATGCTTGTAGCTTTAATAACATGTGGCAATATTTTTTGATTACAGTTAGTTTAGGAAGTCAGCAACTACAACACAGTAAAACCTGCCTTAACAGTCATCTGCCTATAATGGTAATCTGTATATATAACGATCACTTTGGAAAGTCCCGAGAGCCTTTGTTGGTTGAGTGCGGGGCTCAAGGCATGGAACTCTCCATAGTGGCATCATGTCTACAGTTATACTATGGTGTATTGTGACACTATCTGCTACACATAACGTTTTCCCGTACACAGTAAACTTGTATAAAACGTCATCAGCCCTAAAGAGTCCATACAAACTAAATTATATTTACACATCAATTTAAAAACTGCCTGTGCATCTTTAGTTGTTTTACAACAAGATTGAGATAGCAAATTGCTATTACCAGCAGTCCAACACTGACAAAGGTCAATAAGACATGAAAAGACCCATAGGACAAGAGAACCCATTTGGATTTGGAAAGGTACATTGAACTCTATCTACAATTATGAATTTAACTGAACCATTAGAGTCAACGTATCTTTTCTGATACATCATCATAATTGTCAGATTCCTGGTTAACCCTGTTGATAATAATCCAACTACTAGCACCACCACCAACTGTCAACAGTGCCAAGGTGTAAATGTTCTTACCTTCATCGTACACACAGACAAATAAATAAATCCAGACAAAAAATAAAACTTAATAATTAAACGTGTTGACACCACCCAGACCCACGCCAGTCAGGCCATCACCACTAGACTCCCAACAGACAAAAATACATCCTCCTGGTTCCCCGAGCACTCAGTTATATGAGGAAGTGGGCCAGTGCCCTCGTGGCAGTATTTCTGGCAGTGGCAGTGACATGATTCACTGTGGCTTGCACACACAAAGAGGAGAGCCCATGTAACATGTCAGGACAAGTGTATAGCCTCACAACACAAGACTGGCCATGTCTGTGCCACACACTCATTACTCCAGGCTTTGTGGGGTGTTGATCTGTGTACTTAATCAACACATTGTGTTGAGTAACGCGCTGTGTACACAAGGGGGGGGCTCAATCAAAGTGGTAGAATCAGTTTGATACAAGTTATCTACTTGGGTTATGATTAATCATCAATGTACATAAGAATGTGGCACGGGGGGGGGGCTAGGGATAACTACATTTTTAATACAGGCTTGTGAGCTTAATATCAGTTATTTGAAAATTATGAAAAAATTCTAATGACTGTGGATTTCCTTAAAAAGGAATTGATAAACCCCTCTCAGATGGTTTCCTTAAAATCTAAGATCAATGACACGCATAACAAATATATTGTTGTTTTTAGAAGACATCAAAAAGTAGGTAACTGAAGGCTGACCAGAAGGGAACATTATCACATCAAAGACTGCATATTATTTATAGTCATTGCTTGGTCCTGTAAGAATTTACTAAGAAAACTATCCAGCTTCAACAATCTATTTCTGATTTACGTCTTGACCCTAAAGTCCGGTTTTCAATATCAATATTGGGACTAGGGTTTTTCTGCAGCTGCACCTATTCTGTGCAAGATGCTTCCCTTTACTGTTGAAAATATTGTTAAATTCTACTGTCATTTAAAAACATCTCTACAATCTTGCCTATCCACCATCACTTCCTGGCCCATCAATCAATATGATAATAACATAAATTGTTTACTGACTCTCAGATCAATTAACCCTTTTGTACTGAACTATTAATACATCTCTGAGCTTGGTTTCCTAGGATTTAGGCACAATAAAAGTTATCTTATTATTATCATTATTAGAGTTTAGACTAAAAGGGATAGCATAATTAACTGGATAGAAAGACTGGCAGAAGAGGTAGCAGTTTAACAGAGAAGCTTCAGATGGGAAATATGATTTATTTTGAGTGAAGTACTGAATATAGCAAATAAAGTGCTGAAATTTGCAGATGATTCAAGCATTTATAAATGTTGAACATGATGGAGATAAGCAGCATATATTACAAGTCAATCTAGACATGCTGATCAAAATTGGTGTGAAAACTGGCAAATATGTTTAATATTTGGAAATGTAAATGTCTTCACATAGGACATAAAGAGAATGAATATAGTTTACGTAAATACATTATGGGGATACTGTTCTAATTACAACACACAGAAGACCTTAGGACTAACAGTTACACTGATATGACAGTTTCAGTGCCAGGAATGTTGTTTCAAATGAGAAATAAAATTACTGAGTTAGTTAGGTGAGATCCAGCAGAACATAAAAAATGTAATATATAATGAGAAAGACATCATTATACTGCTGTATGAAGCAACTCAGGTCTCATTTAGGATACTTACAGGAATCAATAATAAAAATGGCATAGACAAGCTACGAGTTGGTATCACAGTGTCCTGGTCTGATAGTGAAGAGCACTTAAAACGATTCTAGAACTGAGAAAGAATTAATTACAAATATGCCTAAAATGTGGTTTGACAACGCTTAAATCAGTCCTGTTATTATCTTAAATAACATCAGATAGAAACTCAACATGTATCGTTATACTTTACATAGAGACCTAGACCAGAGCTTACATTATTAAGCCAGATTAATAGCAATTCTATGGAATCAATGTCTATCTAGAAAGAACTCACACGTAGCTGCTATGACATAGGTCTACAACATATTATAGAAAATATACCTTGAAACGATTCTATGCAACAGATGATGATGATGACTATGCCGCAAGCACAACACGTCGGCAATAGTCAATACAAACACAATAGCCAGTAAAAGCTATTCCTGAAGCCTGGAAATTGATACTGTTCATTTCAACAACCATCGATTCTACTTCTAGGCAATCAGCCGAGCGATATTGTGTGCAACGACGGGACATATCTTGACAGGAACGTCAACAATAATATTGATAAACCACCGCGACACCCTATTCTGTGCATGACGCCGCCTCATTACTTACCGTTCATTGATGGCATTAATCACAGGGAACAGATTAATTACCGTTCGCCAACATCAGACCGTTGCATGATTCTTCCGCCACAAACATAATGAATTCAGCGACGGAAATTAGAGATGCGCGACATTTTTAAGCACACAATCTGTGGTCATGTCTTTACACATACGTTTCTTGGATTTTATGGTTACCTTGGTGATGCTGACAACCTGCGGCTATATGATCTGTATCATCGCATATGAAATCACTCAACCGATCAACGCCGATAAACCGAACAGGCGACAGACCAGCGGGCATTTGTTTTGGGACTGGAAATAAGTGCTGCCATCTGGCGAACGTGATTGCATCTACTGTCGACCTACCGATTAACAAGCGTACTAATGGCTCGGTTTCTCCCTCCCTCCCTCCCTCCCTCCCTCCTCCTCCTCCTCTCCCTCCCTCCCTCCTCCCTCCCTCCCCCTCCCTCCCTCCCCCCTCCCTCCCTCCTCCTCCCTCCCTCCCTCCCTCCCTCCCTCCCTCCCTCCCTCCCTCCCTCCTCCTCCCCCTCCCTCCCTCCCCCTCCTCCCTCCCTCCCTCCCTCCCTCCCTCCCCCTCCCTCCCTCCCCCTCTCCTCCCTCCCTCCCTCCCTCCTCCTCCCTCCCCTCCCTCCCTCCCTCCCTCCCCCCTCCTTCCAGGCAAAAGCTGTCATTGGAGCATGGAACCGCCGAAAATATATGGTGGAAAAGCAATTTAAAACACTTTTTTTCAGTTTTTTACGAAAGATGTCTGTAGTTTCAGAAGATTTAATCGCAATAGGGAGTTGATTCCAAATTAATGGCGCAGCCACAGAGAAGGTACGTTTGCCAATATTCAGCTTAGATTTAGGAACAAAAAGTTTGTGGAAACGGATGATCTAAGGGTCCTAGATATATCAGAGAGATATAGCAGAATACCTAAGTATGTCGGTTGTTGAGTAGAAATAGTACGCTATGTAACAGCAACCAATTTACATTTATTTCGATATACAACTGGAAGCAATGTAACTGCTGAAGTAGCGGTATTGATGGTGATAAACGGGACACACCAGGCAGTAATCTAGGTTTGTCCCGATGGAGCATAGAGTTTATGGATTTATACAATTGGCGAAGATTTTCAGAATGCATTGATATGAAATTGTGTATAATAGTAAGATTTTGCCTTTGAAATCATAATTATGATTGCATATGATGTCAAAAATGGGATTAGCTTTTATCGGATTAACCCCTATCTCAAATAAAAATTATTACGGAAGGGAATATATTTGGTGATTGCAAATCCAGGTTACGGGTGAGCCTCAACAGCTGAACAATTGTGAAAGTCACGGAACAATTAACACCTCCTCATCCATAATATAATATAATGTGTAGGCCTCTATAATATAACAACAGCAGGGAAGTTATAGAGGCGTAGCGCGACAATATCATTGGGAAATCCATTAACGCATGGCCCTCTCTCTCTTTCTGAGTATCTCCTTCAAATCGATGCGTTAACTTGTCAGTTAAAATTCAGCTTTCTTAAACATAATACAACTTAAACTAAACTGAAGAGTTAATATTTGGAGGGGGAAGGGTTAATCAGATACCCAAACCGATATTCATAGGTAATCAAGAAGTGGAAATAGTCAAGAGTTTCAAGTATCTAGTTACGTTACTTGATGATACCTTGTCATTCTGTGATCATGTTGATTATGTTTATAAGAGAACCCATTTTAACATTAACATTTTAACATAAAATATGTTTTAATGTCTTAAATTATTTTAATTAGTTTTATAGATACATATCGTATATTCTCTACATTATAAATTATATTTACGCTAATGTCTTAAATTATATATTATTTGAATCTATTTTAACAAATATACTTTGCATGTTTTATGTACCCATTTCAATCTTTTTGATTGCCCAGAGAGAGTGAAATAAAACTATTATTAATCCAACAACTACTTTTCTTACTGAGAAAGCTGAACAGTTTCGACGGTAGCCAGCACATCATCCAACTGGTATACAGAGGTTTAATAGAGAGCGTTCTATCTTTTAACATAATTACATGGTATGGCAATGTCAGTGGCAAGAATAAAATAAAGCTTGCTCGTGTTGTCAACACAGCTAGCAAGTTGATTGGTAATGAACAGAAACTCGTGTCCAGTATATACAATGCTGCACTGAAAAGGAAGGCCAGACAAATATTGTACGATTCTACCCTAGCTAGAAGAAACTATTCAAGAAATCGTTTTTACCCTCTGCCATTTTAATTTTGAATGCTAACTTTTAATGTACTGTATACGTTTTTATTCCATACATATAGTGTATTGATGTATTTAATCTAAATTATTTACCAATTTTAGTAAATATTATAAATGTTATCATAGTTACTTACTTACTTATCCTCTTTGTCCCCAGTGGGATGTAAGGCTCATTCGACGTCCTCCCACATATTGTGTCTTATCAAAGAACCTTTTAAAGAAATATTACTTGCTTATTTATTTATTTATTAGAGTATTTATTTATATACTTAATTTATTTACTTTATCCATTTTAGTCCATATTAATGGGTAACTGAAGAAAAAAATCCGTCTTTAATGTGATGTCTTTTGAATCTGGAATCTTCGGGAATATCAATGCCAGAAGCCCAGTTCTTTGCTGGTTTTAGTGGTCACCATAACGAACTTGTTTGACGAGAGTATTGCGCATCAGGTTTCAGATTGCGCGAGTGTATCGGTCAGGTCGGCTGATAGGGGCGAACCAAACCGTTCAGTAGCTCGTCTAGCGCATTGTAATTGAGTGTTTACTTGTGTAAACTAGTTCCGATTTATTCAAAAACAAAACTTAAGAAGTCATGTCTCACAGCATTGAAGTGTTAATTGAGATTCCAAGAAACTTGATGCAACAACGAAATATCTGTAGCAGTAATCTCTCCTCCACCCACCCTCACCTTGAGGAAATCTGCAATCATAGATTCCCTACAAAAAATTCAAGCCGTCTGAAAAGGGATCATATCTAAACAAAATCAACCATATCGCTTGCTTTGCGGCTATGGTGTTATTTAATCCAGAAAGAATAATAACAAAACAGAGATGCCGTGAACCTCAACGTTCTGCAACAGAGATTTCATTTTGGATCAGTTAAAAAATTGCGCGGCGGAAATGGCGTGCGCAACGTCATCGTACGTCACCGTTTGGCACGTCGGCCAATGAGACAATCTGTTTACCGGAAGCGCGAAGCTACTGACTTACGTTTGTTGTCGTTCGGTTAGCAACGATTTACAATTCTCGACTGTACATGGACTAACCCAATGCCAAAGTCTAGGGGTGATGTATGACCTATCCGGTGGATATGGGAGGGAAATTGAGTCCCATTTGGATTGCGTTCCTCGTAATATGTGTGTCGGTAGACGCCTGGGATCAGAAGGGAGTTCCCGTAGAACTCGGAGATGGCGAATGGAGTGAGGTCCTCAAAGGCGAATGGCTCGTCAAATTGTAGGTATCCCTTTTATCGCTAGTTCTGTAATATTGAAAGCGAGACTAAAGGTCTTGGACTGGGACAACCGCCATTGGTGAATGATGTCCAGTAACTGCCCCAAAGCCGCGATGCGATGTCTGATGTATGAATAAGATAAGAAGAAATTATGTATCGGAGATATTCATATATATGCCCTGTGCAAATCCTAAATTGCAATACACATATCGACGATCTCATCTTTAATAAGACAAAAACCAATAAGAACACGGTTGGTTTGCGCATCATTTCATGATCCTTCCGGTTTTATCTCAACGAACTCTGCCTCACTCGTGTACGGTTGTCTGTGAAATTGTGAGGAGGAGGAAAACATATAGCGAGTGATGAAGGGTTGGGAATACATGTGGAGAGGGCGCCTGAATGGTGTGAGGGAACGTCAGACGTCCCTTACATGGAGAGGAAGCAATGTGAGGGACGTAGAGAGGGAATCGTATGTATAGATAGCGAGGCAGGTAACTGGATCCAGACATAGTAAGGAAAGTACTCGGTGGGCGAGGTGGGTGGGGGAATGAGGGATAGAGAGAGGGAGAGGGAAAGAAGTGGAGGGTGGGAATCGAGGAAAAGGATGGGTTAAACCGAAACCAGAGAGTTACTAGGGGTTTTCTACATGGGGTGTTATGATCGTGTACACCATAGGCCACCACCCCTACTAAACACTGCCGGTGTTTACACCACGAGCCAGGTACAGTAGTCTAACGTCGATGGCATCAATTATTGTGTGTTTAATCAGATCAACATGACGAAATATTAACGCGCGACGTAGATGTCTCAGCGTCATTGATTCGTTGATCAATAATCTGTCTTGCCGTAACGTTTGAAGAAAATAACGGTATCATGAACAGAAATGAACGAATAAATATATGAGTGCAACACATCAATGTCCACGTCGCTAGATGATAAACAATAATAATGGTTTTAATATATAGACCAGAAACCACAATTCACGCATAGAATTGCTTATGGTAGCGTGTGGTCTGACGATAGCATTGGTGGAATTAGTTTGGATCACGATTTGTTGATTTTCCTTAAAGAGCAACAGCAACGGTGTCGTTCAACAAAGCGCCATGTTCTATCCCCGACGGGTTTTCAATAATGCTCCACTTCCGTTACAGCTACGCCCCCTGGTGTCCAGCATGCAGAACTCTGAGTCCTATCTGGCACAACATAGCCGGATGGTGTGCAGACGTGAACATCAAGATCGGTCAAGTTGACATTACCAAGAATCCAGGTTCGACTTTGGTAATTGCAGATAAAATTGAAGGAAACTCAACACTTTTTCAAAAAATAGTTACTACTGTGTATAACTAGGCAATATCTGAAATGTTGATGAAATCGTTAAAAAAATTGCAACTAACTACGTTCATGGTGACGACGGCGACGGCGACGGCGACGGCGACGGCGACGGCGACGGCGACGGCGACGGCGACGGCGACGGCGACGGCGACGGCGATGACAGTGATAACAATAAACTTATCCTGCGCCGAAAATCGTAAAGAATTTACCCCAGGAGCTCCATAAACCAGACTTGCTGCGCACAGTCTTAGAATGCGGAAGTTGTTATGTACCAAACAATTATCTGTATGTAGATGTGTTTTTTCATGGGTGTTGTCATTTTTCAGGTCTCACTGGGAGATTCATGGTCAAGTCATTACCAACAATATATCAGTAAGTATTATGTCTACCGTTTGATGTAGATCCCAGTTGTCATAGTTCTCAGTTATGTAGTTATAATGTCCGGCTTTGGTGTCAACAAAACTATCATACGTAATAGCTCAAACAAAACGGTCGGGCGGGCGGGCGGGACGGCGCCAGCGGCGGCAGGCATGCGCGCATGCAGCGCATGCACGCATGCACGCATGCACGCATGCACGCATGCACGCATGCACGCATGCACGCATGCACGCATACACGCATACACGCATACATAATTATACACATACATACATACATACATACATACATACATACATATAATATATATATTATATATAAAAATATATACATATATAATACATATACATACATAATACATACATAATATATACATATATATATATATATATATATATTATATATATATATATATATATATATATATATATATATATATATATATAATATATATATAAGCAGAAACAAAAACATGAGGTTCCTTCCTGCTGAAAGCAACCGCGTTTACGGCAACGATCGACAACAGTTTACGAGTATGACATTTTAATGCTAGGTGTGACTTACCTTATCAAATTGACGCCTCAATTAATACACCAGACTAACAATGTCGGCGTTAGATTGATGATAGAAAGAGTAATAAACACACCGACTGCCCGACTGCACGAGAGACGTACTTCAGGTTAAGACCGTCCTTGCACTATTGCACAAGAGAGTGGACACACAAACGGATAGTTGTTGTTTTAATAACACGAATACCCGGGGAAATGCGGGGTGACGACGTGACAGTGTGTAAGGCATCCTCTTGCCACGTGTAACAGAAGTCGTCGTGTCACTAAACTGTTCGTCTCGTTGCAGCATCAAAGACGGCGAGTTCCGCATTTACTCGGGACAGCGAGACGAGTACGAACTCATCAGTTTCCTTGACGACAAGAAGTGGGAGCAGCAGCAGCCGCTCGCCTGGTTCCGTCGGCCGACGTCAGCACTGTGAGTACTCGCCGTCGGCCCAGGTGAACGACCGGAACTGTAACCGGAACTGTGACCAACACCCGGCGATCATGTCGCTTACGTCATAACGAAACCCATCATTATACCGAATCCGTTCTTAAATTAAAGGAGCTGTTTCAAATTGCAAAAATATGTCGTGGACACTGTGTGTCGTAATGCACAGCGGGAAAAGGTCTCGAACCAGCATGCCAAAGGGGTAACGCATTTTAAAGAACAAAATCAGGCTGATTACCTTTTAAGACAAGTAATGGACTAACGGCCAATTACAACGTGTTGCTGGTTTACAAAAGGAATTAGAACATACTGTAATGTGCAATGTTCACATAATATTATATCACTGTCACTGTTCACATTAGTCTTTCCGCAGCAAGGCGTAGCCCTCTGCTATATGTCCGTCTTTCTGTGGCTTTTCTTGTTTAAAAGACACCATTCGTCACCACCGTGTGGATTCTTGTGCGGTTCCTATTTCTGGATTGTCTTGCAGTTATTCTTATGGTCAAGCGGTTGCATTTTGACTATACGTCTACGTACAAACTATGCAGTGGCATATACCGTTGTTGTGGAAGTTTTGAACCAGTATCGTGTAAGATTGGTCATTGTATGTTACGACTATTTTTAATGCAAATGCTCAATCACTTGACAATATGTCAGTATGTAATGTGCATTCTCAGTTGACGCACGTCTCTCTGTCTGTAGAATGTCGTGTCTCGGACTGTTCTTTCA
>JAODUO010000015.1:1120000-1157500 GCA_025642075.2 Ridgeia piscesae | reverse complement strand
ACGCAGGCACACTCACACACATCTACGTGTGCGCACTCACGCACGTTCACATACGCGTGCGCGCATGCATGCACCAGCGCTTGTGCGCACGCATGCACGCACAAGTAATAAGACGAACAAGAACATTATTTGAGATCCTAAGATAACAAGTATAATAAATATAATTAATATTCATATGCACGTTCACAAATAACGTAAATAGGTAAGTTCTTATGTAGCGCAGTATCCAATCCTAAGGATTGCTCAAAGCGCTTTACACTTTACTTCCCTGGCAGACCTGTTCAATCAGACACTGTCTCAACTTCTCTGGGAAGCATCCAGCCATATGCTACAATTAATGTGCGAAGGCTGCTCATACACATATCCACCACTGTCTATAGCCAGGTACTACAAATGTAAATGTACACATACAGTAATTATATTAGAATTGTGCATGTCTCTAATATTTTCAACCAGTAACACATATAAACAAACGATCAACTGTATAACATATAAAGGTCAGCTGTCTCCCATTAACACTACAAGAATACACCGTGTATATATGAAACAGTAGTAACGGCAATGCGACATACATTTATGAACATAATCCGTGCAAATATTTGGCATGGCGCACTCGGGTCCAACGAACCAAGCGGTGCACGATACATTTGTGCAATTCGAATTACTACTGACACTACATTATACTGTTAATACTGCGTAAGCTCTCTCCACAAACTACTACTGACACTACATTATAATGTTACTACTGCGTAAGCTCTCTCCACAAACTACTACTGACACTACATTATAATGTTACTACTGCGTAAGCTCTCTCCACAAACTACTACTGACACTACATTATAATGTTACTACTGCGTAAGCTCTCTCCACAAACTACTACTGACACTACATTATAATGTTACTACTGCGTAAGCTCTCTCTCCACAAACTACTACTGACACTACATTATAATGTTACTACTGCGTAAGCTCTCTCCACAAACTACTACTGACACTACATTATAATGTTAATACTGCGTAAGCTCTCTCCACAAACTACTACTGACACTACATTATAATGTTACTACTGCGTAAGTTCCTCTCCACAAACTACTACTGACACTACATTATAATGTTACTACTGCGTAAGCTCCCTCCACAAACTACTACTGACACTACATTATAATGTTACTACTGCGTAAGCTCCCTCCACAAACTACTACTGACACTACATTATAATGTTACTACTGCGTAAGCTCCCTCCACAAACTACTACTGACACTACATTATAATGTTACTACTGCGTAAGCTCCCTCCACAAACTACTACTGACACTACATTATAATGTTACTACTGCGTAAGCTCCCTCCACAAACTACTACTGACACTACATTATAATGTTACTACTGCGTAAGCTCCCTCCACAAACTACTACTGACACTACATTATAATGTTACTATTGCGTAAGCTCCCTCCACAAACTACTACTGACACTACATTATAATGTTACTATTGCGTAAGCTCCCTCCACAAACTACTACTGACACTACATTATAATGTTACTACTGCGTAAGCTCCCTCCACAAACTACTACTGACACTACATTATAATGTTACTACTGCGTAAGTTCCCTCTCCACAAACTACTACTGACACTACATTATAATGTTACTATTGCGTAAGCTCTCTCTCCACAAACTACTACTGACACTACATTATAATGTTACTATTGCGTAAGCTCCCTCTCCACAAACTACTACTGACACTACATTATAATGTTACTATTGCGTAAGCTCCCTCCACAAACTACTACTGACACTACATTATAATGTTACTACTGCGTAAGCTCCCTCCACAAACTACTACTGACACTACATTATAATGTTACTACTGCGTAAGCTCCCTCTCCACAAACTACTACTGACACTACATTATAATGTTACTACTGCGTAAGCTCCCTCCACAAACTACTACTGACACTACATTATAATGTTATACTGCGTAAGCTCCCTCCACAAACTACTACTGACACTACATTATAATGTTACTACTGCGTAAGCTCTCTCCACAAACTACTACTGACACTACATTATAATGTTATACTGCGTAAGCTCTCTCCACAAACTACTACTGACACTACATTATAATGTTACTACTGCGTAAGCTCCCTCCACAAACTACTACTGACACTACATTATAATGTTACTACTGCGTAAGCTCCCTCCACAAACTACTACTGACACTACATTATAATGTTACTACTGCGTAAGCTCCCTCCACAAACTACTACTGACACTACATTATAATGTTACTACTGCGTAAGCTCCCTCCACAAACTACTACTGACACTACATTATAATGTTACTACTGCGTAAGCTCCCTCCACAAACTACTACTGACACTACATTATAATGTTACTACTGCGTAAGCTCCCTCTCCACAAACTACTACTGACACTACATTATAATGTTACTATTGCGTAAGCTCCCTCCACAAACTACTACTGACACTACATTATAATGTTACTATTGCGTAAGCTCCCTCCACAAACTACTACTGACACTACATTATAATGTTACTACTGCGTAAGCTCCCTCCACAAACTACTACTGACACTACATTATAATGTTACTATTGCGTAAGCTCCCTCTCCACAAACTACTACTGACACTACATTATAATGTTACTATTGCGTAAGCTCTCTCTCCACAAACTACTACTGACACTACATTATAATGTTACTATTGCGTAAGCTCCCTCCACAAACTACTACTGACACTACATTATAATGTTACTACTGCGTAAGCTCCCTCCACAAACTACTACTGACACTACATTATAATGTTACTACTGCGTAAGCTCCCTCCACAAACTACTACTGACACTACATTATAATGTTACTACTGCGTAAGTTCCCTCTCCACAAACTACTACTGACACTACATTATAATGTTACTATTGCGTAAGCTCCCTCCACAAACTACTACTGACACTACATTATAATGTTACTACTGCGTAAGCTCCCTCCACAAACTACTACTGACACTACATTATAATGTTACTACTGCGTAAGCTCTCTCCACAAACTACTACTGACACTACATTATAATGTTACTACTGCGTAAGCTCTCTCTCCACAAACTACTACTGACACTACATTATAATGTTACTACTGCGTAAGCTCCCTCCACAAACTACTACTGACACTACATTATAATGTTACTACTGCGTAAGCTCCCTCCACAAACTACTACTGACACTACATTATAATGTTACTACTGCGTAAGCTCCCTCCACAAACTACTACTGACACTACATTATAATGTTACTACTGCGTAAGCTCCCTCCACAAACTATACTGAACTACATTATAATGTTACTACTGCGTAAGCTCCCTCCACAAACTATACTGACACTACATTATAATGTTACTACTGCGTAAGCTCTCTCCACAACTCTCTCTACTACTTTATGTCTACTACTCGTCTCTCTCTCTCTCTCTCTCTCTCTCTCTCTCTCTCTCTCTCTCTCTCTCTCTCTCTCTCTCTCTTCTCCTCCAACTACTACTGACCTACTTATATGTTACTACTGCGTAAGCTCCCTCCACAAACTTCTACTGACACTACATTATAATGTTACTACTGCGTAAGCTCCCTCCACAAACTACTACTGACACTACATTATAATGTTACTACTGCGTAAGCTCCCTCCACAAACTACTACTGACACTACATTATAATGTTACTACTGCGTAAGCTCCCTCCACAAACTACTACTGACACTACATTATAATGTTACTACTGCGTAAGCTCTCTCTCTCTCTCTCTCTCTCTCTCTCTCTCTCTCTCTCTCTCTCTCTCTCTCTCTCTCTCTCTCTCTCTCTCTCTCTCCTCTCTCTCTCTCTCTCTCTCTCTCTCTCTCTCTCTCTCTCTCTCTCTCTCTCTCTCTCTCTCTCTCTCTCTCTCTCTCTCTCTCTCTCTCTCTCTCTCTCTCTCTCTCTCTCTCTCTCTCTCTCTCTCTCTCTCTCTCTCTCTCTCTCTCTTCTCTCTCTCTCTCTCTCTCTCTCTCTCTCTCTCTCTCTCTCTCTCTCTCTCTCTCTCTCTCTCTCTCTCTCTCTCTCTCTCTCCACAAACTACTGCTGACACTACATTATAATGTTACTACTGCGTAAGCTCCCTCCACAAACTACTACTGACACTACATTATAATGTTAATACTGCGTAAGCTCCCTCCACAAACTACTACTGACACTACATTATAATGTTACTACTGCGTAAGCTCTCTCCACAAACAACGTGTACAAAACACAACTGCACACACATTCCACATGTTAGGTACTATTTCATGGGGTAACAGAGAAGGCAGTAACATTACTAATTAATCCTTCGTTTGCCTCACATGAAATGCCGCCATCTTGCCGTCAGGTGATCGACCCCGATAACGAGGGTGACGAAGGCGAAGTCCCGGATGACGTCTTCGAGTCGGTGGAGGACAGTCTCAGAGGTGAAGATCAGTTCGTGGGGGGCGACTTTAGCGCTTCACAGCAGCAACAGCAGCAAACGCGGGACACGAACGGCAAGTGTTTCCGGCGCAACCGACCAATGGACAGCCCGTTTATCTGAACCGGAAATACGTCATCCAGACTCGTCGGCAACGTCAGTTGGCTAAGCCGCTGACAACAGGATGACTGGTCTTGAATGCGTTCATCAAGTTTTAATTTTCTACACAACAACCGGCAAGGTTTGTGTGATGTGTGATAGATCGCACGCACACACTCGGCCGACGGGAACAGCCGTTATCGTATAATGAAAATCGTCAGTGCCTCTCCTCGCAAGTTGCCAATGTGGGCGTTTTGTAGTCTGAAAGCTAGCAGCGATTTCATGCTCATTACCAAACGGCGTCTTGGTCTAAAATGTCGTCAACCGTCTAGAAATCTCAACCAGATGACTGCAACAGTCGAGAAACAACGATTTGCACGTCACTAATATGCTTATGTATGATACAAGACATCTGTCACATGTCGTTTTTTCTAAATATCATTCTGTTTGATTTGACGATTCGTAAAGTGTTTTATTTTGTTGTGTATGTCAGTGTTTCTGAAAGGAGTCCGTGCGTGCATGAGTGCGTGCGTGCATGCGTGCGTGCGTGCGTGCGTGCGTGCGTGTGTGGATGGATGTGTGCGTGCGTGCGTGTGCGTGCGTGCGTGCGTGCGTGCGTGCGTGCGTGCGTGCGTGCGTGCGTGCGTGCGTGCGTGCGTGCGTGCGTGCGTGCGTGCATGCGTGCATGCGCCTGGATGTCTGAGGAAAATCCGGTATATTTATGGTCGTTTTCCATCAGCTACAAATCGATACTATATTATTTACAAAGAGCCCACCCAGACGGTTTAGCGTCCTCACCCAGGGAAACGAACAGGAAAAACCACATTTATAAAAGTTATCACTTTGGGCCGGGTCAAGAAGCCGACGAATACGTTTATTTATCTGACAGTGCATCAGCCATGTTGAGTGAGACGAACTAGGAAATAGCCGCACTTAATGCAGTAATGTATCCTTTTTCATAAAACATGCACTTCTGGCAATTAGAACGTGCTTGAGATAGGTCGAGTGGCTGAACCAGACATCGCGTGTGTGGCGTTGGTTATGTACGGGTTCGTGCGGTAATTGCACGGGTGGATCATCTTACTGTTAACTGCACGGTGGTATGAACAAAGACTATTTAAATGCAAATACTAGAAGACCATTATACTTCATGAATTTGGGATAATTGAGTTACACACACCAAACACTTGCTTACTTAGTTTCAGTAAGGATTCAAGAAAGCGTTACATTCGGTTGACTTTTTAACATCGGTAATCAACTTAATACTGACGTGAATAACATAGGTGTCTCCAAAGGAGCTTGGGTCACGTGTCTCCTAGACTTGGGATGTGCCCGCGCTAACGTCACGTGCCCAACCCCACCGCGCTAGACCTCTGGAACGTGTTCCGTTTTGGCGAACCTATAAGGGGTACAATTGGATGTTTTTAGCGAGCCTCATGGGACTGCAATTTTAAAAGGCTCAGTTTTATCAGCGCACTCAGTCCATAAGATTGCCTAAAGTGCTATACACTATTCCCTGTTAGGTCCGTTCAATTGAGCAACATTTCAACTTATCTGGGAAGCATTCAGCCAAGCTGCAATTAATGCGCGAAGATTATTCCTACACAAATATCCACCACGGCCTACTCATTCACACAGCTGAGTGGACGTAGGGTGAACGAACGTGTCCGAGGTTCCGCGTTTATGTATTTCGCCGACCTCGTGATGGTGTCACCAGGGTCGACTTGACACCTCGATGTCTGCGCGACAAGGTGGCCAGACTAATGGGTTTATGGGTGGAATTGACGTGTGTGCGCTACTGGTCATAAACGACAAGTGTGTGTCATCTTTGGGCATGTGACTCGTGAGTGACAAGACCTGCCCCGGACGACGCGACGCGGCCGAGAGACGCCGGAGACGTGGGCGCAATACGACCAGGAGCAGTAGGACCTTACTGCACGGTCGACGGGTGTTAGGGACGGACACTGCGGCCAAAACTAGGGCCCCGGGACCACGGTGCGACAGTGCACAGTGTTAGTGTGATACGTAGAAGAGACGACAAGGGTTTACGTCAATGTTTCCTTTCGAATCTGGAGACATTTCAAAAATCCACCCCAACTTGACCAATTTCAAGTAAAAATCGTCAGCTGCACAAAGGTTGAGTTACAACTATCCATTGAATAATATTTCACGAGTCGTGCAACATTATAATTATATAATTCATTAGCTTCACTTTCACCTTGCACTGTAAGAATGAAGTGGTGTATCATATGTGAGGTTTATGGTTTAAGTTTAGCTAGAAGATAAGAGAGTGCACACCGCACACTGCGATATCCAGTTACGTTGACCTCACGAGAGTCGTAAATCCGTCATCAGATGGTCACTTTGAAGACGCTTCAGAGCTGTTGCTAATGGTCACTCAGCGTAGTGCTTTAATGTCAGCGGCTAATGTTGGTCTATTTTAGGAATTACTATTACTAATTTCACTGGTTGATTGAATTAAATGGCTGTCTGTCTGTCTGTCTGTCTGTCTGTCTGTCTGTCTGTCTGGCTGGCTGGCTGGCTGGCTGGCTGGCTGGCTGGCTGGCTGGCGGGCTGGCGGGCTGGCGGGCTGGCGGGCTGGCGGGCTGGCGGGCTGGCGGGCTGGCGGGCTGGCGGGCTGGCGGGCTGGCTGGCGGTTGGTTCTTAGTTCTTAGGTGATTACCTCCAAACAGCCCAAACTTGGGCTAACGCAGGAGTTGTTCTTCTGTAGAATTTGTGAGTCCACTACAGGTTACACATTTACCCCCTGTGTGGGATCTTTTACTCCCCCTGGCATAGACACCAGACAGAAGGGACCACCGGCTTTTAGTGTCTCTTCCGAAAGACACAGGCAAATGTGGGGTGAAGAAATTGCCTAAGTTTCGAAACGGCGGTAGGTGGGATTGAACCACCGTCCCCTCGATTGACAGTCCGGCGCTCTACCGCGCGACCACCGGGCGGGCGGGCTGGCGGGCTGCTGGGCCGCAGGGCTGCCGGGCTGCCGGGCTGCCTGTACCTGGCTGATACTTCTGCTAAATGACTATAATTATGGTATGTTATAAGTACCAGAAAGAAACATTTGAGAACTCGAAGTGAGAGTAGTAAAATAAAAATTAAACGTGCGTTGTTATAGCGCAGTATCCTATCTTTACGAGTGTTTACGGCGTCTTGCCGGTTACTCCCTCGCACACCTGGTCTATTGAACATGACCTTGACCTCTCGGGGCTGCATTCAGCCACCGCTAGTACTATTAGTATGCAACTACCCACCACTGTCTACAGCAAGGTGTTCGTTCCAACTAGAACAGACAGCGTCCTATGAACGAACGTGTCCGAGGTCCGACTCGAACGCATTGGATTCGAACCCGTGTCTCTAGAATGAGAATTCGATGCCCTGGTCGTCGAGCCACGGCGCCCTACTTATATGCTACTACAGATTTGGTTAGTGTCGTAGACGCGAAATGTGACAACAAAATATATTGACTTCGCATCCAAAACAGTAAACAAAATAAGTAAACCATTCGAAGTGTTAAGACGAACACTTCGGGCAGGCGTTCAAATCAGCCTGGTTTCCTGAAATCTAGGTCAGACTTCCCAAGTCGGCCGGCTATAATTGTGCTTTGGACGAAATCTGTTAGTGGTTAGATAAAACGTTACGCCTCAAAACCTAGGTCATGCTTAACAAGTAAACTGTGTTCTTGGAAGAAATCTGTAAGTGGCCAGATAAAAGATCACGCCTGAAACCAGGTCACACGTCAAATGGAAGCTGTGTTCGTGGAATAAATGGGGAAGAGATAAGATAAAAAAAGGTTCGCCTAAATGGTATCACATTGATTTTCAAAACGTTTTAGATAAAATGCCACACAAATGTTGCTACTTAAACATAAACATTAACTTTGTTATATCGAATGGTTGCATCCCAATTCCGGAACGATTAAGCAATTCGAGGGTGTACAATTGTTTTATGAAAAAAGTTAGTGCGGACAGGCCAAATTATATCCATTATTACACGGCATTTATTACTAACAGTATCTAATTCGCAATTAGCTTTCCCTCCGTCTTTGTTTTAGCTGCATGCTTTAAAAACTATCACCTATCTATAACCCGCTAGGTGAATTAGACAAGCTAGTTCGTAAGTAGAAATGTGTTACTTGTTTCTTATTAGCTGACGTCGTTAGCTGACGGATCGCTGGACTGGTCTATCCAACGACACCAGCACATAAGACGGCTGATGAAACAGGGTGAACGTTATAGGTAATACTTATAGATATTGATGTAATGACTGGGGTTTGTACCACCCTAAGTCAACCAAAGTTGGGGTGGTGCGGGGAGGCGGGGAGGCGGGGAGGCGGGGAGGCGGGAAGGCGGGGAGGCGGGGAGGCGGGAGGCGGGGAGGCGGGGAGGCGGGGAGGCGGGGAGGCGGGGAGGCGGGGAGGCGGGGAGGCGGGGAGGCGGGGAGGCGGGGAGGCGGGGAGGCGGGGAGGCGGGGAGGCGGGGAGGCGGGGAGGCGGGGAGGAGGGGAGGCGAGGAGGCGGGGAGGCGGGAGGCGGGGAGTGAGGGGTGAGAATTGTCGAAGTTTCATTCTTGCACTGACTAGCTAAACGATTGTTGTTACTTGGCGTGCTTACACGACGTCGGGATGTATCCAAACCCAGGTGGCTACTATTATGTCACGTGTAGATGGCCAAGTTGCACGGTTGGTTAATGGCGACAGAGTAGCCAGTGATTAGAGGCCAGTGTGTTTGCGCGCACGCGAGTAACGAGAGACGTGTGAAGTAAACACTAATGTCATTGTTCCCTGTCACGGTGTGTTCTTAATGTGAATAAGAGTTGTATGTTTGAAGGTCGCCTCTACGTGGTGATAAAGTCGTGTTCACACCATTGTCACAATCTAGTTGTCCTGGCAATTAGGGCGTCGGATCGTGCTGTGACAACAGCAGACACACCAACGCTCGCACGTACGTACGCCCGCACGCACACAACACTGGCAAATACACATGAGCGTCTTTGATAAATGTACCAAATCTGCTTCGCGCGCGTACAAACACAAACGCAAGCACATAAAGCCGCACATACACATATATACATACAACATACATAAAAGTACACATGCACATACACACACGCATACGGACACAAACACATACACAAGCACAATCAGACGCACACGCGCGAACACACAAGCCACAAGCACATACACCACAAACACATACGCACACACACGCACGCACGCACGCACGCACGCACGCACGCACGCACGCACGCACACACACACACACACACAGACACACACACACACACACACACACACACACACACACACACACACACACACACACACACACACACACACACACACACACAATCCCCACAATGCAGGACCTACGGTTGCGTTACCCGTATGTTGTAACGCAGTCAGACCGTGTGAGAAGAGACATCGCGAAGACGCCGTCAGCTCCTTCAGATGATGTGACAAAGCAGGCATAATTTAAATTAAAGATGCATTCTGTCTGTCCGCATGCAGACGAGACGTCAATTACAGAGTCCATTAGCCTACACTAAAGGGGTAATATTCCCGTCCACGCTTGGTTACAGACCGGACCTGACGGGTCAAGTTGTTTGCGTCGGCAGAATCGCAGGGGTCTTCACCGTGTCTTTGTCGATGTCAAACCATTCGTGACGATATTCAGCTGAGATGTCTCATCAATGCATTATTGTCGCCAATGCGCACAGATTACGCTGTGAATACCCAGCAAGTGTACTAGTCGATAACTGCATTAGCTGGCGTCTAATGTTACGTCGGCCGTACAATGATCTGCTCTCAGAGTGTTGGTAGTGCCCTGAGAAATTTTGCTCGACGTGAATGGGACAATTATGCTCGCGGTTCGTCTAGTTGACTCTTATTTAGCGACAACGACAAGTGTCATGACAAACGGTTGTCACTGACGTGCCGTGCGCGTGTATTTGACAGGCATCTTCCTGTCGACGAACGGTCGATTGTAGCACTGTATCGACCGCTGATCTTCAATTATCAAATATGCATCGTTGGCTAATCTAAACGCAACTGGATTTCTTAGCGTTGGCTTAGAGTCGGCTTACTGGTTGATGAGGGCCGTGATCGTATTCTAGGCAAGACACGAATCAGTGTCAACGAATAATAAAACGCCCAACAGTTGGAACTGCTGTGGCAAATGTTTACTTGTCGCTAAGCCGCTTTAGTCCATGGTAATGCGGGCCATGGAACCATATCCAGAACGTTCGTTTGCATGTTACGTATGCATCCTAAGGCTGGCTTGAAATGAAATTAGACTTAATTTTCATAACGTCAAACTGAGGTAATTCTGCTTATTTTATTGACAGAATTATAGTATGTTTTTTTAGATCATTGTATAATTTCTAATTTTTTTATTTGGGTGGCCTTTTGTAACTTAAATCAACTTATTAAACCCTGAAGTAGCATTGCTGTCAACCTGAAACAGTATTGCACTTCACCCTTTGTTCTGCTATTTATATTTTTAAGCGTGATTGATAGAAATCCGAAATTAAACTCTACCTCTGTTGTTAGTGACGGCACAATCAAATACAAACCAGTGTCGTCGATTGTCTTCCTGCCAGCGCTTTCAAGTCGTGTACCCGATCCCGTGTCGTTATCA
Organism: Ridgeia piscesae; assembly: GCA_025642075.2. Lineage (NCBI taxonomy): Eukaryota > Metazoa > Annelida > Polychaeta > Sabellida > Siboglinidae > Ridgeia > Ridgeia piscesae. The sequence goes on along the minus strand of JAODUO010000015.1, from coordinate 1,146,273 downwards.
CCGAAGTCACATCACCACAACCAATTCACGCCTAGCTAGAATCGAATAGCAATTTGTCTCCAAACGAAATATGCGGTTTTATACCGTATGATCACGCAGCTGTGGTGACACGCCGATAACCTTTCGTGTCGGCCGCCATTTTGCGTGTGGCGCGTACTAGCAGCTGCTGTTGTGATGTTGTTGCCGGTCCAGCGATATGTTACGACAATTAGCCTTCTACCCTCACGCGTCCGTGCAGGCGATGTGAACGTGATCTCTTACGAGCCGTGAATCAAAATCAGTCCGATGTAATTTTGGCATTGTGATATCATGATCACGCACACACAAATGAAACTGTGATTTTAGGCAATATAAACTGTTATTATGTTTTATAAATTTCGGGAGCAAGCAGATGGTGAGTAATCCCAATATATATATATATATATATATATATATATATATATATATATATATATATATATATATATATATATATAAGTTATATATGTTGGTGGCTGGAGATGCTTAGTCTTCATTATTTCGCGAAGGGATAGGCTTCCAGGATTTCCTGTGACAGGTTGCGTGAGCATCAGCAGCCCACTAATATTCAAGGTGTTTACAATACAATGCATGGATTCGCAGGTACATAGTTGTCTGTAGCATCTCTCTCTCTCTCTCTCTCTCTCTCTCTCTCTCTCTCTCTCTCTCTCTCTCTCTCTCTCTCTCTCTCTCTCTCTCTCTCTCTCTCTCCTCTCCCTCCCTCCCTCCCTCCCTCCCTCCCTCCCTCCCTCTCTCTCTCTCCCTTCCTCCCTCTCTCCCGTCCTCCCCATCTCCCTCCCTCCCTCCCTCCATCCATCCCTCCCTCCCTCCCTCCCTCCCTCCCTCCCTCCATCCATCCCTCCCTCCATCCCTCCCTCCCTCCCTCCCTCCCTCTCTCTCTCTCTCTATCTCTCTCTCTCTCTCTGACACACTCTTTCTCTCTCTCTCTCTGACACACTCTCTCGTTCACTCTCACTCTCTCTCTTTCTTTCACTCACTCCCTCCTCTCTCCCTCGCACCCCTCCCTTCACTCTACGTATGTATGTATGTATGTATGTATGTATGTATGTATGTATGTATGTATGTATGTATGTATGTATGTATGTATGTATGTATGTATGTATGTATGTATGTATGTATGCATGCATGCATGCATGCATGCACGCACGCACGCACGCACGCACGCACGCACGTATGTTTACGCCCTTCAAGTTCTAACCAAACAAGTGACGTTTACCCATGGGAAAGTCAACACCCTTTCATCATAAACATGTTTACTGCCGCCTGATGACGGATCATTTCTCTCAGCCAAGTTGACAGTTGCAGCGGGATGACAATTTGGTCATAAACACAATTATAACTGCACTTACAACGAACGTTCTAAATATTTTATTAACTTCGCGACATCTACGAGAGAGTAATGGACACGGCGAGGCGTGTCGTGGCGTGGAACGGTACCGCTCTTCGGTAAACTGGGTAAATTTCCTTCACATGTGTGAAAATAGCAAATGGCCCTACATGTTTTTATCTCTATCGCACACACCTGTCTTCGATGCGACTGCTGCAAATTAATTCCCTGCGACTTACCTGCTAGTTATACGACCAATAGTGACACAACTAACAATAACTAGCATTAATTGTTTACAAATATGTACCGACGAACCCATATCTTTATCTGTTAAGAAATATTGTAAAATATGATTTTCGTCCGTGGGTCTACGAGGGTCTCTTTAAAAACAGATATAACTTCATGTCAGAGACTTAACAAATAAAAAGCTTCTATGGACTGCTCAACGTGCTTTGCATTCTATTCCCCGGTAGACCTGTTGTGCTTGGCTTATCTGAGAAGGATCCAGCCACGCTGTCGTTTGAGTTAATGCGCGAAGAATATTCATATACACGTGTCCACCACTGTCTATAGCCTGGTACTCATTCATACGACTGAGTGAACATGATCAACGTAGCCTAAACGAACTTCCCCACAGCTCGAGACTGCAACACGGGATTTGAATGCGGGTTCTCTCGACTGAAACTGCGAAGCCACTGCGCTACAACGTACAACTAGAACTCAACTCTTGTCCACGGGTCGCCTGACGCCTTTTGTGCGTAAAGAAATAGGCGGGTTACGGGTGATCAAATTGATAGTGAATGTCGCAGTGCCTTATCAACGTTCACCAATCTGACCACTGGTCCGTACTCGCACGCACATAAAAGACACGCTGAGATCAGAAGATGTGTGCCAACATAATCGTTGTGGGAATGTTCACAATTTCCGCCGTCCGTCGAAACGCTGGACATACTCCACGTTGTCAGATAATGAGCAAGATGCACTTGATTGCCGACTCGCTGCCGACGTCGAGTTTTTACGACGGCTAAACTGTGCAAATTTCACAATCGCCACTTGCCATCGCATCGTTGTCGACACGCGATTGACGCCTCGTTGTCGTAACTGCGTCCACGTGACCTCGTAAATGGGTCGCAAAGGTTTTTCGCGATCCGACGTAAGCGGCTGACTGGGATACGGCCGGGGGCCGGCTAATGGCACCATATGGGCTGCGTTATCCGCCAGCGCTGCACGTGTACAGTAGAGACGCTCGCCGCGAGAACGCTTTCCAATGCTTCAGTGCTTAATTGGCAGGTTTCGGCGCTGACCGGTGCAGACGGATTGCGGTGTGTACTGAGAGGGACGCATGTAGCAGTGCTTGTGGACAAGGTGCGTCGTGGCTGACCCGATCTAAGGTGGGTTGACATTGTCAGGTGTTTAATATCGTGTATCGTGCGTAGTGAGGTGTACCTGCTTTGCGAAACGTGTGCTCTGAGCATGTGTTGATTTAGGAGGTTCGCGTTAGCCTACACGCTGTGTCCTTTTCATCCAGAACCGTCCACGTCTACGCACCGTAATCATAATCGCTATCAACCGTATGAACCATGTGTAGTCGCGTTTTATTGTACACGCTACGTCACTCGTTTTCATCGTTGTCATTAATATTGCCACAAGTAATTTACACGAATGCTGCTCGTCGATGTCATAATGGCACAGTCTATGATATTCCTATTCCGGCCACAATTACACGAACTTGCCGGAGTACACAACCAGCTATGTAACCTCTCCAGATAGTGAAACGGGAAATTGTTACACATTGCATAAAACACATGTACGCGTCAGACCTATCCCATAACGATATGTACACGCACCACTTTTCCCCGGATTACAACACTGACGATATAACCGTCTCCGCGGCTTTAGAATGCTCTGATACCGCTCCGGGCACAGATAACGACCATACACACAGGCGATTCTACGAACAATCGACGCGTGACATGACGTTATCAGCTAGAACAAACGGGAAAAAAGGAAGCGTGAGCAATTAGATAGGTGCGTGTATTCATCTAATGCATGGCGTGTTGACACGGCCGGGTTGCTATGGACGGTCCACTCGAAGGCAATAACATGGAGGTACACGATAGTACTCGAGAGGCCGCCATCTGGTGCACTGGAGGTGTACAACGAACGGTCTCCTAATAGGAACCGGGCTCTCGAATAGACGCCAGCGGACGCCGTGTGTTTCGGCGCCAGCGATTCCCGACTGAAGCTGTGCGGTGCAAATTAGAGCGTAACACGGCGTTTGTTGCATCGATGATGTAAAACACATACGAACGCCTGTGCACAGGGTAAATAGTTTTACGGCAGTTACACTTGTCATGTCGATGAACTGAAACATTGGTGGACTTATTTGGTTGTAATTAACAATTACATATGTAGAAAAGGGCATACTGTGCTGACTATGATTAATTTTGAAAATGGTTGACGGTTTTGGTGGACTTGGCAGCATGTTATTTATGGACTGTTTTCCAAACATAGAATAATATACGAACGGCACGAATATTTGTGTAATCATACAACCTACGGCTAGAGAACGAATCCCTAGGTCTGTACCTTTCAAATGACTCCATATTACAAAACAGTTTCTTCCTAGCTGACGTCAGGTGGCGTCGTGACGACTTTAATCGCGAGTACCCCCTCGTTGAATGACTCTGATAGTTCCGAGCACCCTCGTTGAGTGACGCCTGTTGGTTGCCAGCACCCCCTCGTTGAAAGACTCCGTTAGTCGAGAACACCCCTCGTTGAATGATCACGTGCCGTTAGTAGCCAGCACCACTTATTGAATGACGCCAGTTGTTGCCACCACACCCTCATTGAATGACTCCGTTAGTCGAGAACATCCCGTCATTGAATGACGCCGTTAGTTGCCAGCACCCCTCATTGAATGACGTTGTTAGTTGCCAGCACCCCTCGTTGAATGACGCCACTAGTTGCGAGCACCCCCTCGTTGAATGACGCCGTTAGTTGAGAACACCCTCTCATTGAATGACGCCGTTCGTTGCCAGCACCCCCTCGTTGAATGACACCGTTAACGAGAACACCCCCTCCTTATTGAATGACGCCGTTCGTTGCCAGCACCCCCTCATTGAATGACGCCGTTCGCTGCCAGCACCCCCTTGTTGACTGACTCCGTTAGTCGAGAACACCCCCTCATTGAATGACGCTGTTCGTTGCCAGCACCCCCTTGTTGACTGACTCCGTTAATCGAGAACACCCCCTCATTGAATGACGCCGTTCGTTGCCAGCACCCCCTTATTGACTGACTCCGTTAGTCGAGAACACCCCCTCATTGAATGACGTCGTTCGTTGCCAGCACCCCCTGGTTGACTGACTCCGTTAGTCGAGAACACCCCCTCATTGAATGACGCCGTTCGTTGCCAGCACCCCCTGGTTGACTGACTCCGTTAGTCGAGAACACCCCCTCATTGAATGACGCCGTTCGTTGCCAGCACCCCCTGGTTGACTGACTCCGTTAGTCGAGAACACCCTCTCATTGAATGACGCCGTTCGTTGTCAGCACCCCCTTGTTGACTGACTCCGTTAGTCGAGAACACCCCCTCATTGAATGACACCGTTCGTTGCCAGCACCCCTCGTTGGCGGTGGACGAGGCCCGAGGTAACTAGTAACCATGCCAGGCGGTCTTGGCAACCGAGCGCTCGGCTCTCAATTTAGCTCCGACTCCGCCGGCGTGACACGGGAATTCAGGAGGTTCTGCAGTCGGCTGTCTGTGGCAGTACATAGGCCTAATTGCCGGAGTGGCGACTTCCGCATTGGCGTTTTGACTTAATTGGGAACACAGTAAGTGTATTTCTGTACTACAGAATATGGTTCGCGGGGGTAGACTCAGTGCTGTACCCCGAGGCGCACCCTATGTGTAGTTGCCGAAGGACATCGCGCGTGCTCGGAATGTAATGTGTTATTTATAAGTATACCCATAATGTTGACGAGAAGCAAAAATTGTCGCTGTAAATTATGCAGGAATCTGAAATGGTTAGAGGTGTAAACAAATATAGCGGTTTCGAAAGATCATCCTACTCAATGCGGGATGCACAGATGCGTGTGTCAGACCGGAAACAGAGGGCGCTGTTCGTCGTCTCCGGGGCAAATACCCGTAGAAGGAAGGAATATGTGGCTGTGATTCCGGGGATTCTGTGGAAATGGGCAGAGGCATTTTCGTCATGTGTAATATCACGTGAACCCGACGGCACGCCCTCGAGTTATGTGTAATATCACGTGAACCCGACGGCACGCCCTCGAGTTATGTGTAATATCACGTGAACCCGACGGCACGCCCTCGAGTTATGTGTAATATCACGTGAACCCGACGGCACGCCCTCGAGTTATGTGTAATATCACGTGAACCCGACGGCACGCCCTCGAGTTATGTGTAATATCACGTGACCCCGACGGCACGCCCTCGAGTTATGTGTAATATCACGTGACCCCGACGGCACGCCCTCGAGTTATGTGTAATATCACGTGAACCCGACGGCACGCCCTCGAGTTATGTGTAATATCACGTGACCCCGACGGCACGCCCTCGAGTTATGTGTAATATCACGTGAACCCGACGGCACGCCCTCGAGTTATGTGTAATATCACGTGACCCCGACGGCACGCCCTCGAGTTATGTGTAATATCACGTGACCCCGACGGCACGCCCTCGAGTTATGTGTAATATCACGTGACCCCGACGGCACGCCCTCGAGTTATGTGTAATATCACGTAAACCCCGACGGCACGCCCTCGAGTTATGTGTAATATCACGTGAACCCGACGGCACGCCCTCGAGTTATGTGTAATATCACGTGACCCCGACGGCACGCCCTCGAGTTATGTGTAATATCACGTGACCCCGACGGCACGCCCTCGAGTTATGTGTAATATCACGTGACCCCGACGGCACGCCCTCGAGTTATGTGTAATATCACGTGAACCCGACGGCACGCCCTCGAGTTATGTGTAATATCACGTGACCCCGACGGCACGCCCTCGAGTTATGTGTAATATCACGTGACCCCGACGGCACGCCCTCGAGTTATGTGTAATATCACGTGACCCCGACGGCACGCCCTCGAGTTATGTGTAATATCACGTGAACCCGACGGCACGCCCTCGAGTTATGCCATTTTAAAGAAAACAGATTCTATTCTCGACTTATTCCATGCCTAAAAGTTAAGCATATGTATATCGATAATTCATGTTTTTTTCTGCTTTATCGTTGATAGATGTGATTATGACTATATTGTTGTACACCTGACATAAACCATTAAACCATTACATTATTTAAAGTGCGTTTTTTGCAATTGCGTGTTTTGTGAGCGACATGGTGTTGGGGCAAGTTGAAAGTTTTATCTTGGGGCAAATTGTAACACTGTTACAACATGCCCCTCACAGTCTTTGTTTTCCTAAATCACTTTTAAATTCAAAATTTGGGATAGTATCGGCCATCGGATAGCATTCCCCACCGTACGAGTGGTTGATCCAGCATATGTGCCCATTATTATTAAAATAATTGCAGCTATAAAATTCAGTAGAACATTGAAATGTTTAGTTGGTCTGATATATATATATATATATATATATATATATATATATATATATATATATATATATATATATTTGGTAATTAAAACGGTTTAGTTAAATGCAGTAATTAAAAGATGAATTTCGATACAAAATCTACTAAATTATATGCTTGTATGTTATGGTTTATATCGGTATTGTCAAGTAACAAGTTACTTGTATAGCCTAAGTTATGTGTAAAGAAAGAAATTGTACCAACTATGTAGTTTTCTATATTACAATTAGCACCAATGCAAAACCTAAATTTTACAATTTATCCCGTAGGCTGGCACAACTTGCCCCGTATCGGGGGAAATTTTCGGACCCCTCATATCACTCGTTATACCACAAATGTGTAACATGCCGGACAATCAATGATGTCCTAATTATCTGCGGGAGATATGTGGGGACCTTTTGGCGAGACAAAAGTTCCGATCGATTAAGAAACCCACACGCAAACTTGAAATGTGTTGTGTTTGTTACAATACAACTAGCCCCGGTCTCCCCTATATAGAATTAATCAAATAGCACTACCGTGTGATATCCTATACGTTGTCTTTAGATTGTAGTTAGAGAACAACGTACATAAAGCATTACCACAGTCGAGCAGACTGTGTACACTGCGGACGAACACTGCACACACGGGTAGTGTCGATTTCGGTGGCGTTAAAGTCGACCAACTACGGAAGGTATTATTTCCGCATATAGGGTCAGTCGTGAGAGCGCGAGTAGAACATCGACATAACCTGTAAGTTTATGAGCAAACTTGGATTTGAAGAATCCAAAGAACACGGTGTGTTGACAGAATAAACGACCTGCGGGAAAAGGTTGGTAAACGAGGCAGCAGGACAGGAGGATTTGTGAGTAGCCGGATGAGTCTGGTCAGACCAAATGATAAGGACGTGAGTAGGCAAGGAGAGCTACGAGATAGAAACACATATAGGATCAGGCGAAAAGGTAAGGATGAGATTGGAGAGAGATAGAGCCGCGTAGAGCGCAGTGGTTCAGGGGTAGAGCTTCAGACGCTCGACTAAGAGGACGAGGGTTTGAATCCTGTGCTGCGGTGTTAAAACCTTGGGAAAGCCTTTTCACTCTACATTGCTCCAGTTCACTCAGCTGTATAAATGAGTACCTGGCTATAGGCAGGGGTGGATACGTGTACGCGCAGCCTCCGCGCATTAGCCTATGGCTGGATGCTTCCTAGAGAAGTTGAGATAGTGTCTGGTTGAACAGGTCTGCCAGGGAAGTAAAGTGTAAAGCGCTTTGAGCAATCCTAAAGGAATGGATACTGCGATATATAAGAACTTATCTTTAACTTTACTTTTTTTTATAAAACAAAAAAATGCAGGAAAGAGAAACTAGCGAGTTAGAGGGGTAAGAGATGATCGGTCGACGATGACACGCGAAGAGAGAAGAAGGCTGACAGAATACAAAAACCACAACGAGTGGTTCTACATTGTTGGAGCTGACCTTCACCTCAGCACAGCGGAAATACAGAAGGAAGACCGAGAAGACAGACCGCACATAGAGCGCCACCTGGCTACGTTCACTGCTGTTTACCTGGCACTAGTCGTCTGGCGGATACGTTCTAGCTCACGTAACGATTGGCAGGGTAAAAACTTTAAATATGGCGATGACAGGTGTTTTGATTCAATATACCTATGCTAGTATACACGTCGTTCGTAATTCACATGGATAGAGTCTAATCAACAAAAATTATCTTTCCTTGAAATCTTGATCGTGCGCAGGCTTACACCATCTGAAATGAACCGGCGTTAACAACCGGCATTAATTGTCAGACCCGGCAAGGAGTTCAATCAAGAAGGCGGGTTCTCTTTAGCGGGGGTCGCGGTGTTTACCTGTTTGCACGCGCCTGCAGTCTACTGCACACAAGATAACAATCTCTTGGCCTTTCACTGAGAACAACAGCAGTATTCAGTGATGCCTCGACACCCTTTCAGGGGCGTATCTAATTTAGACAGCATAGGTGAGACGGACTCGTTGATAATGACAGAGAGCAGCGTGAAGCTTTAATCAAATAGTTTCCAGGACTGGTTAATGCATTACAATTGTCATTCGTGCAGCTGACTATTTATTGTACAGATGTAATCTTAATTATTAAGTAGTCCACGTCTTGTAATATCCTACGCTATACATACAATCTAAATAATTGGGTAGAATTGTAAAATTACACCGTTCTGTTAACGTGTGGCCGCGCTCTGTTATTGCCCTACACTACGGCACGATAGGCACCACTCGGGTTATAGCTGGATGTCCATGTCTGTAAGAAAACAATGACCGGATGAGTGGATTTCGTACGCGAAACACAGACTCGAGAAGACCAGTCGTTGGTTGATAGTCATATCGCAAGAGACTATAATTGTATTTCAGGAGTTCGACGAGTTGATCGTCAGGGTCACCGCGTTACAGTCGTCTTTATACCGTTTTGTCTTCGGCAAATGTGTACCACTCTTTGCAATGCCTTGTTTCTTCAAGTTTTGGTTTATTATTATATCTTTGTATCCTAGCTCGTTGTATGAGAAGAACTATATCCATGCTCGGGATGGTTGTTATCATTGAACGTGCAATCTCCAGGTTATGCCAAAGTTTAAGTGCCTCATATTCTATCTTCAGATCGCATTCTGAGTTAATCACTAACGTGAACATATATTGATTGTAGTTGCACATGGTAATTTATATCGACTGACTTTGGTGCATAACATGAAAAACGTGCCATTTTGTTTCTTTTTTTGTGATGCCCATCCGATCACTAGCGTGCTAAAAACAAGACACACCGGTGAGATGACGTCGCAGAGACACGGACACGATCCGGTTGTGTTTATACGAGCCGGTTGTGTTTATACGATCCGGTTGTGTTTATACGAGCCGGTTGTGTTTATACTTTCCGCGAAGTCAACGCGAACTGTCGTCATCACAGTGTGGAATCTGACATCGGCCGCCGTCTGCTAATATCGAATGTGTCAGTGATATTGGGGCTGATGCATCACGATCGCCAATAGAGCATAAAAAGGTGATGGATAGTCACGCGGAGTTGACACTGTCTCCTTCAGTGTCTATGTCCGTTCTCCCGTTGCCGAATAACAAAGTCGGTATTTTCATGGATATTTCTCTAGTTGTGTTGTGTTGTGTTGTGTCGTGTCGTGTCGTGTCGTGTCGTGTCGTGTCGTGTCGTGTCGTGTCGTGTCGTGTCGTGTCGTGTCGTGTCGTGTCGTGTCGTGTCGTGTCGTGTCGTGTCGTGTCGTGTCGTGTCGTGTCGTGTCGTGTCGTGTCGTGTCGTGTCGTGTCGTGTCGTGTCGTGTCGTGTCGTGTCGTGTCGTGTCGTGTCGTGTCGTGTCGTGTCGTGTCGTGTCGTGTTCACGGTTGTGTGACGTGTCTACAGACTTGTCGTGTATCGGATGTATCGTGTCTGTCCACTATGTTCTTAGTGATCCTTCAGTTCTCTCTCCACACACTGTAGGAAGATGTCGGAGATCGTTTCTGAAACGTTAAACATTTCATTTATATCGTCAACTGTTGTTTGCAGACGAGTGCTTTCCAAATAAAACTTACCATCTTTCTATTTCTATTTTATCAGTGGTATTGCCGTCGTTATCATCAGTGTCATTGTCGTCGTCGTCGTCGTCGTCGTCGTCGTCGTCGTCGTCGTCGTCGTCGTCGTCGTCGTCGTCGTCGTCGTCGTCGTCGTCGTCGTCGTCGTCGTCGTCGTCGTCGTCGTCGTCGTCGTCGTCGTCGTCGTCGTCGTCGTCGTCGTCGTCGTCGTCGTCGTCGTCGTCGTCGTCGTCGTCGTCGTCGTCGTCGTCGTCGTCGTCGTCGTCGTCGTCGTCGTCGTCGTCGTCGTCGTCGTCGTCGTCTCGAAAAAAAAGAGTAGCAAAAGCTGTCTGATCCCAATTTGTCATTCCGGCTGATCTACAGATTTATAACTTAATGTTTCAAACAATGATAATCAGCAATACACACTTTAACACGAGTGCAAAGTAGCACTAGATGACAAGTTTATAAGAAGCTATTGGCTTGTGGTTATTCTTAACATTTTCATTGTGACAAATGTTCTGGTCCAACACAGGCGGCGCATCCTTCATACAATTAAGTTGTGATAAATTATAAGAAGCGTAATTAAACATCAATAGGCATAACATAAATAAATAACGAATGGAACTTTTATTGATAATACATCACATGGTATTTTAAATTCATGCAACATCTGGCATAAACGACTTGTCTCGCTGGCATCTGAAACGACCGAACTTGACAATTAATGTGACGTACTAGATAGTCGTTTTTTCTACATTGTTCTTTTACTAACACTGCTCGGTGTCTCCAAGTTCGTCTACATTCTGAAAGTATAAAAATGCAAGCATTCACAATGAGGTAGACATCATAAAAAGGCATTACATCGTTTATCGTAACAAATGATTGCGGATGAGATTTAGAACGTAGCGACAGTTGTAGGTTGGTGCCACATCGGATGAGAACGTGTCCTTCCGCTGACGTAACGGTTCGGCATAATAAAAAATAGTTCTGACTGAATGAAACTATTTTGTTCCACCTTACATCTGCTGTGATGCTTTTACAATTGGTTTGTGAACCTCCATTGTGAAATAGAAGGGTTTTGTGAATTTTGGTAGGGTCTAGTTGAATGGTCGTTGAACGCTCCACGGTCCAGGGTGTAATTTAGTGTTTTGGTGGGTCTCTAGCGTGGGCATCTGGAAAGGTTTGGTTAGTGTCGACTGTGTACATTTGGAGGTTTTGGGTAAGCACCTTTTAGTGACCCCCGCCAATAAATCGACCACTACGGACTTACTACACGAGTTTGATTTGACTTCTGACTCGATCGAACAGCACTGAAACCACAACGTCCTCACAGACGCCGCCACTCGCTAATAGCTTCACGAGACCTCAAGGTGTGTCTGCACCGTACACAGAGCCGGTATAACGGGTAGCAGGGAGACGTTTGTCTAGGTGCTATTCCAGTACACTTCCGTGTCTGCAAACCGTGAGAAAACATCATGAGAAACTTACGACGTAACACATGGCAGGCAAAATCCTCCACGCTGCATGTTTTTCTCCGACATCACGGGGTGGATTTGTCCGTGTCGTGTGGAATTGGCCGAGAAAAAAGGCAGTGCACTTCATCGCATTATATCTCTATCGTGATCCAACGTCCATGTATATCAATGACGTCATCCTCATCAGCGGTCCCTCGAAACGAGGATGACGTCTTCCAAAGGTCGGTCATGTGTCCTGAGGTGATTCAAGAGCCCGATTCTTGATCTGCAGATCTTGTTGCAGTGTGGGCAGGAGATGTCAGGTGGAAGAGAGACATGAAGATGTTGAAACATCTCCCCTCTTTCTCTCTCTCTCTCTCTCTCTCTCTCTCTCTCTCTCTCTCTCTCTCTCTCTCTCTCTCTCTCTCTTTCTTTCTTTCTTTCTACTTCCTCTCTCTCTCTTCTCTCTCTCTCTCTCTCCTTCTCTCTCTCTCTCTCTCTCCTTTCTCTCTCTCTCTCTCTCCTTTCTCTCTCTCTCTCTCTCTCTCTCTCTCTCTCTCTCTCCTTTCTCCTCTGCCGTTTCTCTGCCTCGTGGCGTAGACGGTTTGTCTCAAATTTGGCCACTGCCTCGTATGGCGCCAAAGTGGACGATACGCAGCCATAACTTCCCAGGTATTGATATTAATTTGGCTTTTCTTCATGTCACGTTTAGCAGTGTCTTTAAATCGTTTTCTCTGGCCGCCACCAGGTGTCTCATACCATGTGTTAGTTGTGCAAACCGTACTTATCGGGGGAGACAGTGGTCCGACCTTCTAACAGCGGAGTTGGTTCTGCATTACCACTGCCTCAACAGTAGTAGTATCATCGGATACAACAAATTCTGGGGTAACGTTGATCGAATTTCTCCAGGGTATTTAGATGACATGATTGACGCAGACATGATGAAATAATACTCCCTGCGAGTTATATACATTTACACTGAAAATTGCCTACATTGCTGATTATGCATGTTATCACAGAATTCTTGTAAACGGGAAATGTTTTAGCAAGCACAGGTTTTACCATACACAGGTAAATAACTCAAAATAATTAGAAACTGTTTTACCAAACAATGAAAAAGCTTAATAACTTATAACTTAATTACTATTTTGACTTTTCCAATACCTCGTAAGTTGTGGATCAGAGGCCAGTGGCCCTAGGAAGTAAGTGAACATAAAAAGAGACAATTGAACGTGTCACCGGCGAGGAGACGCCCTTACAATGACCCAAAGTTAGCGTATTAATTATACTATTTCACTATTTCACCCCGGCAGAAGTACCACCCGACTATGACTTGCTACTGCGGCTTGCTGTGACGTCACACACCCTAATGGCCTTCACGTTATAAATCACATTTTTGCGGTTGGAAAGATAAAATATGATTTAGTATTCGAAATGATAGCGCAACATTGCGGCTTGATTGGGTATTGGTTGTAAAACAACTGTCCTGTCGATGGCCGACACGTGCGCAGGAATGTGTTTTTCTTCTTCCTCGTGTTTACTTTTTACGCGCAGTGAACAGGTGATTGGACTCATTCGGCCTCACTATCTACGTCAGTCGCGTCGAGTTACCGATGTTTTTCCACCAACGGTTACGAACTCACTGTTTGCCTGTAGCTCGCAGTCTGTTTGTCGTGGGTAGGGGCAAACGTTACCACGGTCCTCCCCTGTGACCAACTGTCGACCGCGTGTTGTGTACAATGTGTAGGTCGTCTTTCATGCAGTGATTTGTTTCACCAAGATGCAAGATAATATGTAAAATCAGCTGCGTTCACAGCAAAACGTGTTAGGTCGAACGTGAGCGATGTGTCGGTAGATCAAGTGTGTAGAGCTAAGAAGACTATAGAACCAATATACATGAAACTGAGTCGTTGTCGTTCCTGCATTCCAATATACGTAAACATATCACCTGTGTAATGTAACATATTTGGTAAAGCGAATACCTATTTCAATTGACCGGCTTCTGACTCTTGTCATCCCAATCAACATGCATTACGCTGCATCCCGAACCCCTGAAATAGACATGGGATCGTCTCAGCATCTCCCCTACAGCCCTTTCCCGCAAACTCCCGGGCAGAGGTATAGATCAGTGCCTGCCAAATGCCAGTATCATCTCCCAGGGCCCCGCGGCAAGGCCCGGCCCGGCCCGTCTGTCGCAGCTGTCTGCGGTGTAACTGGTGGCCCAGGCACGGCAATATGTGGATAAATATCATCGGCAGCGGATACTGCGTGCAACAGGCGCTGCTGCGATGTGTTGTCCACCGACGCACACAAACATGGCGGTCACTTGCTGCTACACGTCGTTAGAACGTTGTGCCACCTGTGACGCCTGGTTACAATGTCCGCCTTGGATTATAAATCGCCATTGCCCAGAAACCAGCACAGCCATTGCGCTACAGCGAGCAAGAAAATGACATTAGCTGTGATTAAGACGAACGTAGAATGCCGAACATTGCGCAATTCAATGGCGTCGTTCAAAAACATTCACCCCCCCCCCTCTGGCGTATGTTGGATCCCATACATTGAAGGTCAATGAAGGCCAGGTAAAGCTTAGTCGTTCGTTAGGTTCCCATATTGCAATGCCGTGAACCGACGAATGCAGAAACAAATAAAGAAACGAATTAAGCACGTCTTGGTTCATTGGTCTTTCTACACATGCCCTGTCTACCCCTTTGTGAAGGTCCACGCTTGCGCGACACCGTCAGGCCAGTTGCCGTCTCTATTAGAGGAGTGAATGCGTTGGTGTTTGACCTACCAGTCGAGTCTGTCCCTTACAGACAACATTTCCCCAATAGACAGACACTGAAACACACGGTACAATATCGTGTGTCTGCAACAGTTTGTACAGCTGGGTCCGCCAGTGTTGGCCTAATTCTGCGGTTCCCGAACCGAGGTACGCGCACCCCTGGTAGTACGCGAGGGGTATTCTACGGAGTACGTGAACGGTTAGCTGAAAGTAATGATTTCGGCATCTTGCATGCTCTTCTCCTTCTCGTGTTTGCGTCTTGCTGCACCAAAGCCGTAGACTATATGTAGAATCATTTCGTTTATATAGTATATATATATCTCATGTTTAAACCATTGGAGGTACACAGACTATAGTCTCAGGCATCAGGGGATACGCGGAGAGAAAACCTTTGGGAACCACAAGTCAAATTACTCTAACTGTAACATGTAGTACAACTTGGTCTCTAACAGGTCGTACAACTTGGTCTCTAACATGTCGTACAACTTGGTCTCTAACAGGTCGTACAACTTGTTCTCTAACAGGTCGTACAACTTGTTCTCTAACAGATCGTACAACTTGTTCTCTAACAGGTCGTACAACTTGTTCTCTAACAGGTCGTACAACTTGTTCTCTAACAGGTCGTACAACTTGTTCTCTAACAGGTCGTACAACTTGTTCTCTAACATGTCGTACAACTTGGTCTCTAACAGATCGTACAACTTGTTCTCTAACATGTCGTACAACTTGGTCTCTAACATGTCGTACAACTTGTTCTCTAACAGGTCGTACAACTTGGTCTCTAACATGTCGTACAACTTGGTCTCTAACATGTCGTACAACTTGTTCTCTAACATGTCGTACAACTTGGTCTCTAACAGATCGTACAACTTGTTCTCTAACAGGTCGTACAACTTGTTCTCTAACAGGTCGTACAACTTGTTCTCTAACAGGTCGTACAACTTGGTCTCTAACAGGTCGTACAACTTGTTCTCTAACAGGTCGTACAACTTGGTCTCTAACAGGTCGTACAACTTGGTCTCTAACAGGTCGTACAACTTGTTCTCTAACAGGTCGTACAACTTGTTCTCTAACAGATCGTACAACTTGTTCTCTAACAGGTCGTACAACTTGGTCTCTAACAGGTCGTACAACTTGGTCTCTAACAGGTCGTACAACTTGGTCTCTAACAGGTCGTACAACTTGTTCTCTAACAGGTCGTACAACTTGGTCTCTAACAGGTCGTACAACTTGGTCTCTAACAGGTCGTACAACTTGGTCTCTAACAGGCGTAAACTTGGTCTCTAACAGGTGTAAACTTGTTCTCTAAAGGTCGTACAACTTGGTCTCTAAAAGGTCGTACAACTTGTTCTCTAACTTGGTCTCTAACAGGTCGTCAACTTGTTCTCTAACAGGTCGTACAACTTGTTCTCTAACATGTCGGTCAACTTGTTCTCTAACAGGTAGTATAACTTGGTCTCTAACAGACCGTACAACTTATTCTCTAAAGGTCGTACAACTTGTTCTCTAACAGGTCGTACAACTTGTTTTCTAACAGGTCGTACAACTTGGTCTCTAACAGGTCGGTCAACTCGTTCTCTAACAGATCGTACAACTTGGTCTCTAACAGGTCGTACAACTTGGTCTCTAACAGGTCGTACAACTTGGTCTCTAACAGGTCGTACAACTTGTTCTCTAACAGGTCGTACAACTTGTTCTCTAACAGGTCGTACAACTTGGTCTCTAACAGGTCGTACAACTTGGTCTTTAACATGTCGTACAACTTGGTCTCTAACAGGTCGTACACCTTGTTCTCTAATAGGTCGTACAACTTGGTCTCTAACAGGTAGTACAACTTGTTCTCTAACAGGTCGTACAACTTGGTCTCTAACAGGTCGTACAACTTGGTCTCTAACAGGTAGTATAACTTGGTCTCTAACAGGTCGTACAACTTGGTCTCTAACAGGTCGTACAACTTGTTCTCTAACAGTCGTACAACTTGGTCTCTAACAGGTCGTCAACTTGGTCTCTAACAGATGTACAATTGTTCTCTAACAGGTCGTACAACTTGTTCTCTAACAGGTGTATAACTTGTTCTCTAACAGGTCGTCAACTTGTTCTCTAACAGTCGTACAACTTGGTCTCTAACAGGTCGTACAACTTGGTCTCTAACATGTCGTACAACTTGGTCTCTAACAGGTCGTACAACTTGTTCTCTAACAGATCGTACAACTTGTTCTCTAACAGGTCGTACAACTTGGTCTCTAACAGGTCGGTCAACTTGTTCTTTAACAGGTCGTACAACTTGTTCTCTAACAGGTCGTACAACTTGGTCTCTAACAGGTCGGTCAACTTGTTCTCTAACAGGTCGTACAACTTGGTCTCTAACAGGTCGTACAACTTGTTCTCTAACAGGTAGTATAACTTGGTCTCTAACAGGTCGTACAACTTGGTCTCTAACAGGTCGTACAAATTGGTCTCTAACAGGTCGTACAACTGTTCTCTAACAGGTAGTATAACTTGGTCTCTAACAGGTAGTATAACTTGGTCTCTAACAGGTCGTACAACTTGTTCTCTAACAGGTCGTATAACTTGGTCTCTAACAGGTCGTACAACTTGTTCTCTAACAGGTAGTATAACTTGGTCTCTAACAGGTCGTACAACTTGTTCTCTAACAGGTCGTACAACTTGTTCTCTAACAGGTCGTACAACTTGGTCTCTAACAGGTCGTACAACTTGTTCTCTAACAGGTCGTACAACTTGTTCTCTAACAGGTCGTATAACTTGTTCTCTAACAGGTCGTACAACTTGTTCTCTAACAGGTAGTATAACTTGGTCTCTAACAGGTCGTACAACTTGGTCTCTAACAGGTCGTACAACTTGTTCTCTAACAGGTCGTACAACTTGTTCTCTAACAGGTCGTATAACTTGGTCTCTAACAGGTCGTACAACTTGTTCTCTAACAGGTCGTACAACTTGTTCTCTAACAGGTCGTACAACTTGGTCTCTAACAGGTCGTACAACTTGTTCTCTAACAGGTAGTATAACTTGGTCTCTAACAGGTCGTACAACTTGGTCTCTAACAGGTCGTACAACTTGGTCTCTAACAGGTCGTACAACTGTTCTCTAACAGGTAGTATAACTTGGTCTCTAACAGGTAGTATAACTTGGTCTCTAACAGGTCGTACAACTTGGTCTCTAACAGGTCGTACAACTTGGTCTCTAACAGATCGTACAACTTGTTCTCTAACAGGTCGTACAACTTGGTATCTAACAGGTCGTACAACTTGGTCTCTAACAGGTCGTACAACTTGTTCTCTAACAGGTCGTACAACTTGGTTACGAGGATACTACAACTACGAGGTAGGTCACACGTGATCAATTAATTCATTCTAAAAGAAACGTCCTTGTCTCGTCTTCACGCCGTTTAAACCACAATATGATGATGGCATAACCGGCAGATGATCATGACGTGTCATGGACTGATCAACTATGTTAACCAGACCCGAATAATCACGACAAAAACTTATTACGCTGTGCTTATTATTGATGTTTTTTTCTCAACAATCGACGGAGTTGTAGCGTGGTCCAGGCAACCAGTACACTAACACAACGTTGACAGAGTAACGTGGGTCAGTCACTGCCTATGAACTCAACCAGTACAATATCCTGCTGCACTCGGTGGCGAACTAAACTAATCCATCTCCCTATATTTGGTGCATGACGTCACCGTGCAAGACAACAATACCTTAATCACTACAGCAGTCGACACGCCACCAATGGATAGCAATAGAAACTCGTTACAAACTACAGCGTTGTAATGAAATACAACTTTTTAAATATAAAAAGCGAAAGTAAGGAAACAATTTTTTATATAAACGAGTATTTTACTTGGTTATCTAATATAATAGTAGTTAATTTCACTCTTTCTGGGCAATCAAAAAGATTGAAATGAGTACATAAAAATATATTGAACAGTTTGTATTTTCCTTTGAAATATAAGAAATGTTATCAGTTTGTTTTATATTTAGTCTTGTGTCGTTGAGCTACTTCCTATCTTGGAATGAATAATGACAAAATGTTTACACAGTATATTTTCTTTACGTAGCTGTATTACAAATAACATTTTGCAAATCTCTTGCAAGTTAATTTCAGTTATACTAGATGGCGAGTATTTGTGTTTTGTGGTAATCGAATATGAAATAGCAGAATATGAATTCCTTGTGCCTCGTTTACACGATAATAGATTCATTCAAGATGACGTGCAAATTACATTTCACTGCGATGATCTCAGAATAAACAAATGCATGATTTGGATAGTGATATAATATTTGCAGAATAGTGCCAGGTTGGCAGTGTGTGTGTGTGTGTGTGTGTGTGTGTGTGTGTGTGTGTGTGTGTGTGTGTGTGTGTGTGTGTGTGTGTGTGTGTGTGTGTGTGTGTGTGTGTGTGTGTGTGTGTGTGTGTGTGTGTGTGTGTGTGTGTGTGTGTGTGTGTGTGTGTGTGTGTGTGTGTGTGTGTGTGTGTGTGTGTGTGTGTGTGTGTGTGTGTGTGTGTGTGTGTGTGTGTGTGTGTGTGTGTGTGTGTGTGTGTGTGTGTGTGTGTGTGTGTGTGTGTGTGTGTGTGTGTGTGTGTGTGTGTGTGTGTGTGTGTGTGTGTGTGTGTGTGTGTGTGTGTGTGTGTGTGTGTGTGTGTGTGTGTGTGTGTGTGTGTGTGTGTGTGTGTGTGTGTGTGTGTGTGTGTGTGTGTGTGTGTGTGTGTGTGTGTGTGTGTGTGTGTGTGTGTGTGTGTGTGTGTGTGTGTGTGTGTGTGTGTGTGTGTGTGTGTGTGTGTGTGTGTGTGTGTGTGTGTGTGTGTGTGTGTGTGTGTGTGTGTGTGTGTGTGTGTGTGTGTGTGTGTGTGTGTGGTGTGTGTGGTGTGTGTGTGTGTGTGTGTGTGTGTGTGTGTGTGTGTGTGTGGGTGTGTGTGTGTGTGTGTGTGTGTGTGTGTGTGTGTGTGTGTGTGTGTGTGTGTGTGTGTGTGTGTGTGTGTGTGTGTGTACATTGTAGGGATGAGCTATGATCAGCATTTCGTTGTAAAAACATTGGTTCACTCCAATTAGCTCAAGGTGATTACTGCATTAACCTAATACTGCTGACGTCGTTGATAATGGGTTAGTAGGCTAGAGAAAGTGGACTGGCTCGGTGCATGTGACAGTGGTGCCTTTTAGTAATGCAGCAATAGATGTCGGAGAGGACTAGTTGAAGAATCTACTAAATCCACATAGGGAATGTCGTATTTACGTTGTGTCTTGTGTGAATGACATACCAGGCAATGAGACGGGCCAGCAGTAACACGGAGGACAACTGTAAAGGTCAATGTAATGGACGAACAACATAAATCGTAATTTACGCAAATGAATCGGTAGAAAATTACGTATTGAATGTATGGGAATCGTGCCATGTAAAGCGATAAGTTCTTACATAGCGCACTGTCCCACATTCAGGATTGTTCACAGCTTTACACTTTAGTCCCTGGCAGACTTTCTCTGGGAAGCACCCAGCCACGCTGCAATTAATGCGCGAAGACTATACGCACACAACTATGCACTATTGTCGTAGAGGATTGGTCGTACCCACACGGGAGTGGGAAGGGGAGAGCCATTAATCAGATACATGCAAAAACGATCACATTATACAGCCAAACATTGCATTTTATTTTGTTTAAACATTATAGAACCTTAATTTGCAATTCGGTATTTAAGAAGAACATTTGACGAATTATTATTTGATATCAAACAGATTATTTGGATGTGGGAGAACTCATAAATAGCTGTTTGTGTTATGGATCCATTGGAGTCATTGGACATATTGCCAAAAAACTAGTCAGTGTTGTTATGAGATGGGCGGGTGTAATAATGTGTGTGTGGAGCCGGGTCAGATAAAAGAGGTTTGTGGGGATATAGTTTATATCGGAAGAGTTAGCACTGGAGGTCAGAGAAGTGTCGTCACTTCCGGATTGTTGATTTTGGTGACCAAACGTTGTCAATAGAAAGGTATCAGAAAATAATAATGATAGCACCCTGTTGAACTCGCACTTAACAGCGCGTACTAAATGCATCGCATAGTACGTTGTGTCTTCTAGCGCAACGTTATCAAATTATATATCCTGAGTAATTAACAATGAACTACTCCAGTAGGCCCACATTGTACAGCACCCAGTCCCCTCTGACACGGACCATCGAGTCTTTTGTTTTCATTATTTCTGACGCTATATCGAGGAAAGCCATCGTTGGCGCTGCTGAATTAACTGTGACAACAAGTACGAAAATAAATTACGTACGTCCATACGCCAGTGCGAGTGTTGGACTGCGTGTGTGGTGGTCTGTCGGCGCGAGAAGACGTTTAGATTGCTTTTCGCGATCTGTCACATTTAGATGGTTTCTGTGATGAACCAATCTTATTTTACAGGATTCTCCAGACGGACCCGACCAAGTAGACGTCACCGTCTCGACGCCGCCATGAGCAGGCGGGCCAGTCTCTTCGCCAAGGAGAACCCGGGCAAGAAGCGGCCGAAGGTTCGGTTCCCCGACGAGCTCGTCTTCCTCGACAACGTCAAAGAGAACGACGCCCAGGCCGTGCACAACATGCTACGGCGGGCCAGTGTCCAGATTGACATCAACGCCATCGGAGACTCAGGTTGGTACCTGCTGGTCGCCATATCGTAATCTGAACATCTGGAGTAGTCTCGAAAATAGTGTGTGTGTGTGTGCGTGCGTGCGTGCGTGCGTGAGTGCGTGTGTGTGTGTGTGTGTGTGTGTGTGTGTGATTGAATTGTGTGTGTTGTGTGTGTGTGTGTGTTGTGTGTGTGTGTGTGTGTGTGTGTGTGTGTGTGTGTGTGTGTGTGTGTGTGTGTGTGTGTGTGTGTTGTGTGTGTGTATGTGTGTGTGTATGTATGTGTTGTATGTGTGTGTGTGTGTGTGTGTTGTGTGTGTGTGTGGGGTGGTGGGTGTGTAGTGTGTCGTGTGCGTGTGTGTGTGTGTGATGTGTGTGTGTGTGAGTGTGTGTGTGGGTGTCAGTGTGATGTGTGAGTGTGCTGTGTGCTGTGTGCGTGCTGTGTGCGGTGCATGTGTGATGTGTGCAGTGGTGTGTCGGTGCGGTGCGTGTGCTGTGTGCGTGTGCTGTGTGGTGGTGTGTGTGGTG
Organism: Ridgeia piscesae; assembly: GCA_025642075.2. NCBI lineage: Eukaryota > Metazoa > Annelida > Polychaeta > Sabellida > Siboglinidae > Ridgeia > Ridgeia piscesae. The sequence continues at coordinate 1,124,354 of JAODUO010000015.1, read as the reverse complement.
GTGTGTGGGTGTGTGTGTGTGGTGTGGTGTGTGTGTGTGTGCGTTTTGTGTGGTAGTGTTGTGTTGTGTGTGTGTGTGTGTGTGTGTGTGTGTTGTGTGTGTGTGAGTGTGGTATGCGGTGCGTGTATGCGTGGCGTGTATGCGTGTATGCGTATGCGTGTATGCGTGTATGCGTGTATGCGTGTATGCGTGTATGCGTGTATGCGTGTATGCGTGTATGCGTGTATGCGTGTATGCGTGTATGCGTGTATGCGTGTATGCGTGTATGCGTGTATGCGTGTATGCGTGTATGCGTGTATGCGTGTATGCGGTGTATGCGTGTATGCGTGATGCGTGTATGCGGTGAGTGCGTGATGCGTGTTGCGGTGCAGTGTGCGGTGAGTGCGTGAGTGCGTGTATGCGTGCGTGATGCGTGCTGCGGTATGCGGTGCGTGTGCGTGTATGCGTGTATGCGTGTATGCGTGTATGCGTGTATGCGCGTGCGCGTGCGCGTGCGCGTGCGCGTGCGCGTGCGCGTGCGCGTGCGCGTGCGCGTGCGCGTGCGCGTGCGGCGTGCGTGTGCGTGCGTGCGTGCGTGCGTGCGTGCGTGCGTGCGTGTCGTGTGTGTTGTACTGTTGCCGCCTTCTTTAGTTCGTTGTGTCGTCTGTGTCAATCCTTCTTCGCTCAGTCCCGTTGCATGTTTTGCCCATATTGCATATCAAAACCTTCATTTTCATTTGTTACTTCATACCAACGTCTCCTTCTGAACACGGCGTGTGATGTAAGGTTTTTATCGAATATTTTATCATGTTTGTCTACAACATGTTAACATGCAACTCAACATGTGTTCTCCAACTTGATGGCAAAAAATAAACGTTGTCCGTTGAGATGTTTGCACAGTGGCTATTTAGAAGGCAGCACCAACATTCCAAAACATGTCACGCGAATACATACGTTAATATTGATGAAACGTGTTTCGAAGTATATGTAATTTTCGGACATTTCCCATGCCATATATGTCATATATTAATATTTACTCTCCTGTGAAAGGCTGAATAGAATCGTACAACGTAATAGCAACCATTTCTATATAACTGCGCTATGCCCCCATCTGTCTGTCGGTGATGACCGACATTGTTGACTCGCGCTGGTAGCTTTACCGGAAATCACAGACGGAGATCCATGATGCGATATTGGATGTGAGCGATGCTTGATTGTAATGTTAGACGGGGAAGTCGAGGAGCCGGGACAGGTGGCCCAGTCTGGTGAACACAGCAGGTGAACATCAATTAGTCAGAACGAAACGCATATCGTGAAATGTAGACTTGTTGTGAAGTGATGTAGTGACGTTGTACGTTGAACATCCCACCTGAATGTGGTTTGTTTTCAGCCGTATCACTGTGGCAAGTCCAACGCAAGCAAATCAGTTTCTGATTTAGTTAGTCAAGAGGGCTAGTCGTTGAGACTTTGTTATCAACACGCGATCGGTGGTTGGTATCGATGGGTCAAGTTTATTTTAGCAATTATCCCGACGTTTGAAACGATTCGATCACATGATCAGACTACCAGAAGTAGGTCCAGTCAATGTAGCTATGACACAAGCAGAACGTTACATCCGTGTGCCCAGAGAACGAAGAAAAATCACACAACTTGAATTGAAAAAGAAACAACTATCAGAGGTGTGTTTCACATATTCACAAGCAGTTACAAGTGCTGAAAAAGGCCCATGTGGGCGGAAGAACCTGCAGGTGGATGTAAATATATTTCGGTGGACGAGTCAATTACCATTATTTTCTGTGTATTTGTATGCGGATTTTCAAAGCATTTTACATACATGGTGACCTTGCTACACCCACGTATAAAATCCAACACTCCAATGTAATTAATTATTGTGCATGCAATTTTAGTGAACGTTAATGGTGAGTGGTAACTTTTCAAAGCTGTTTACACATATACAGCACGCAGGTCTCGTCTGCCGCCATATCGTGTTTATGCTATTTTGCCATTTTCGTTCAAGTTCCGGTCTCCAACGACTCGAACGAGCCATCTATTGTTCCCCGTGTCGTGTAATCGCCACTGCAGAAGCTTCTGTCGTACGTTTTTATAGATTTCCACCCAACAAAAACTCATCTAGAAGGTGGCAACGGTTATGCAGATAAGTTATTATTTTCAAACTGCCTGCGTATTGTAGTAATTTGACTTTGGCTAAGTTTACGGACAAGTAGTAATTAAGTTATCGCTCAAAACGGATCGGAAACGAGAATCACTTGCATGCCCTATTGTGATTTTTTACACCCTCAGAAAGTTCAATAATACAATGTATTTAATTACTGTACATGTATTTTCTGCATACATTAATGGTGTGCGATAATATGTGTACTACACGGTCTATTAACATTGGAGTGGGCGATAATGTGTGCAGGCATGACGCCGTTGCACCAAGCTGTGATCGAAGGCAACCTGGCGGTCGTCACTCTTCTGATCCAGCACGGGGCGGAAGTGAACAAGCAGGACGCCGACTCGTGGACGCCACTGCACGCAGCGTGTTCAGAGGGCTACGTGGAGATAGCCAAGTAAGGATTGCGTGGATGGTAGACAGTGGACATTGTGCACGCATTTCACAGATCTAGCGATCCGGAAACTTACGTACCATCCGACATGGTGTACATTTAGAACCGTAGTGTCTTCATAACTGAATTTTATTTGTTTTATAAATAGATCATATTTTTATTCAGTTAAAAGTACATTTATCAACGGGGTGCCGAATGCCATTGCATAAACAGCCACACGCACGCGCGCGCACGCACGCACGCACGCACACCACATACATACATACACACACGTACACACACACTCACTCACACACAAACAAACAAACTTAGGAAACACGTATGCACGCACGCACATACAGACTCGAGTATCGACAGCACTACGCTGCGTTTTGCAAATGATATCGAACTTGCTAGCTATATTAGTATCAACGTTATCTATCTAGAAATCGGTTCTTTAAAAAAAAATTATAGAACATCTTAATTGTAATATGCCAAATGCTGGTATTGACATGCAATACAACTAAACCTACATCGCTCAGTGAATTATGTGAATAATTCACGTTGTCTTTCTAGGGGTAGATAAGTATAAAACTATATGAGACAAAATGTTTGGAGGCCATGTTGTATTTCAAGATGGCTGCCACGATTGAGCGATAACATTCCCGCAGACTTGTTTCTCTTACAAACGTATATATGCACATGAAGAATGATAATGTTTATATAATATATTCTATAACAGAAGCGTGTTAATGTACACAAAGTAACGAAAGTTATTAGATAGTCTTCTTTCATTAAGCACGGAATTTATGGTTGATTTCTTCCGTTGCAGATTGTTATTGGAGCGTGGTGCTGATAAGAACATAGTCACAGACGATTCTGAACGACCGCTGGACTTGGTCGATTCACAGGACTTTCCTATGATTGCATTGATGCTTCAGAATTGATGAGCCTGTTATCACCGGATATACCCACTGTTCGGGTAACATGTACAGATGTATATGGTCGGACGCTGTACAGCGCGCAAATATACAGTAATTTATACAATGTTGTACAGTTCGTGTCCTCAAAACGAGCTGAATCCGTCCTCAGAGCGATGAATGACGAGTCTAGTCGTTCAGTTCAAAGACAGATTTCCTTGAACACTGCCGTTGTAAATCGCCGATACTAGCCTTTAGTATTCACGCTCAACATGTGGACGCCCGTGCTGGCCGACCTCACTAAGACCTGGACGCGAAGATGAATTTTCATCGTGACGAGACCGCCTTATCTGCACGGAAGAACTGTTTGGTACTCTTTGGCATTACACAATGTGCGCTATTTATTAGGTTCAAATATAAGTGGATTATATTGAAACAACTGTCCCTCTCAGATATAATATTAATTGTGCGTAATTCTTTATGCCTGCTTAATGCTTCAAGTTGGTTTCGGTAAAATATCATTTTGAGTGAGTATGAACGGCCGGTGGCAGTGTCTTAATGTTGTGGAATATAATTGTTGTTCACGGCTCCGAGATTCGAAAGGACCGTAAGAACTACAATTACCTTGGATCGATTAGTTGTAACAGGCTACATTTCATTTCAATCAGTCTAGTGCGAACCTGGATTGTCCGCTGATGTTATGTGATGCAGCTCAGATTGTGGAAAAACAATTGTTGTAGATTGAAGTCAGACAACAACCAGATTATTAAGCCAGAATCTGAGCCTCGTCACGTGACATCGGGGTATGAACACACAAAGTCCGCAGAAGACAGATTGAAAAGGCATATTTGAATTACTCGGTCCATAATAAGTCTGTCTCGGTTTTGTGTTGAACACGGGTCTGAA